>OMLM01005282.1:3798-18151 GCA_900302695.1 Helostoma temminkii | reverse complement strand
TTTTTTTTTTTTTTTTTTTACTTCAGTAGTTTTTACCTGTGATGTTTTTGGTTACACGAAATTTCCCTAACTTATATTACTAAATTTAAAAAGCCTAGATTACGATGTATAATATGTGTTATGCTAATTTAACTGTGAGTTATTGAGAAATATATACATAAAATAATTTTACTTTTACTAACCTTGTTAAGTGTTAAATGGTTTTATTTTATTTGAATGCAGGATGATGGCACACCAGTGCCAGCAGCTCCAGTGGCTATTCTTCTTGAATAATTTCAGCTCCTCTGTAGATAAAAGAGCTGGTTTCCACATTTATTTCAGTCACATTTCAGTCATCCAGCCTTATACCACAATGCTTTACTGCATTTTAGCATACGTTTACAGCACATGATATTACATTTCATGTATTCATATTAGAATATTTCCTACATTTACCATCAGTCAAGGATGTATGATGCAGAAACTTCCAACTTCTGTAAAGTATTTTCTTTAATGCAGACTTAGTTAAGGCTTGGTTAAGGTTTTCTCATATTCCTTGTGACATTACCCGATAGACTCCCCATGGGTTTCAGGTGAGATGAGTTGGCTGGCCACTCAACCACAGTAATATCATGGTCATTTAGTCATCATGTCATCTTTTTGATACTGAGGTCAGATGCTAAGTCCTGCTGGAAAAGAAAATTGGCATCTCTATAAACTTTCAGCAGACAGAACCACTAAAATCCCCTTGTGGATGGCTGTGTTGACTTTGGACTTGATAAACCAAACAAATAAACCAAATCATCACAAATTGTGGAAACTTCACCCTGGACTTCCAGCAACTTGGATTCTGCTTCTCCGCTCTTCCTCCAGACTCTGTCTCTGGTTCAGGAGTGGCTTGATACTAAGAATGCAGTGGTTGTAGTCCATTTCCTGAAGACAAACTCATGTGGTGCTTCTTGATGCACTGACTCCAGCCTCACTTCACTCCTTGTGAGGCCCTGCCAAGTTCTTGAATCAGCTTTGCATAACAACCGTCCATGAATATACTTAGATACAGCACCCTACAAAAAGCCGTCCCTTTCAGCATTGACCTTCTGTAGTTACCTTTGTGGAGGATGTTGACGATTCTCTGGATAACATTCAGCTTGTCTTGCTCATAATTGTGGTTGTGTGTGCTGAACTAGACAGAAAACATAACATTTATACTGTTTCAATTAGCAAATTAATCAAACTCCAAATTAAATATTCAGATATTTTTTTTGAGATGTATTTGAGTTTTAGTTTTTAATTAGCTGTGAGCTATAAACATATTAAAACAAAGTATTTCACTTTACATTGAATGAATCTGGAGAATGCTGGCACTGTTTGGAATTTCGTGGTTTTCCGTATATATTGTTGATAAGATGTGATCTGATCTTCACCAAAGTCACAAATATCTGCAAATACAATATTTCTAAACTGATAAAAAATAAACAATAATAATTATTTGTGTCTTTAGTGAACACAACCATAAAACATGCAGGTGGAAAAAACATGCCACTATAAAAAGCCGGTTTTGTGTCTTTGGTCATTCTGTAGCAGATTTATGCTGATGTTTAGCGCTGCATCGACCAGCTTCCATTAAGCCTCAGCTGGTGGACAGCCACTCAGACAGTTTCCTGTTGGATACCTTGATAAACCTGGGAATTCATTTTACCCTCCACAGTGGCAGTCTCTCCAAGTCCATGGGCAGAAATTGGGCCCTAAATCATGATGCTTCCTTTACCATACCTCACCACTGGGATTATGTTGGTTTGTGAATCCCTTTTCACACAATGCATACTGCTGCAAACCGTTCAACCTTGATCAATTCACAAATCTCGAGTAGCATTGTGGACTGTGAAGGTGGTTAATGCAGTATATTTTAGAAGAGCACACACAACACTATGGAGAAGTCGATCCAGGTGCGAGGGAGCGTTGTGATTTGTGGCTGCTTTGCTACCTCTGGACCTGGATTGCTTGGCTGTTGTTGGTGGTTTTCTACACTTGCTTGAGGTTATTGCTGCTAAAGGTGGTTGAACCAGTTATTACAACACATTTCTTTTTCCACCTGTACGTTTAATGGGTTTGGTTTGGATTATCTAAAGATACTTCAACTAGAAGACAAGTACCATATGCCTAAATGTTTAACTATTCTAACTATAAGATTCACAACTTTCCATTATTGTTATGCTCTTCAACCCTGATGCTCCTTTGTCTTCTACAGTCTTGTTTAAGTGTCAATAATAACATTTGCATTTGCTGAAAACAAAACCAATAACAGTAATAATACCTTGAGCTAGGAGTTAGCAATGTGAAGAAAATCCTTCCTCAGTTCATGTAATTTTATTTCACTAGCAGTATAGCAGTATATAGTATGTGTAGTATAAGTCATAAATTCTCATCAAAATAATTTGATAAATAATATTTGGCTAACCCAGAAAATTAAGGGTAATTATTTTATAACAGAGGGAAAAAATAAAAACTCAAAAAAAAACATTGGCATAGATCAAGTTTGACTCTACAAAACCGCCCACTGTACCCAAATATAACCAGAGATATTTAAGGACAAATAGATACCAGCTAAAAGAGCGAGACTGGTATATTGATATGTTGATATTGTACCTAACGTTGAGGGCACATTGTCCATCCTTAGAAACATGTACATTTTTAAAGGTTATTTCAGTTTTTTAACACCAGAACAGAGTCGCTCCACACCATTTCAGGCTAATGTGGAGAAGAATTTAAAATTAGTTTTAATGCTGAAAACATAAATTCCGGGTCCATAATTATCTAATGATAATAAAAAACAATATTGTGAGACAGTATTTACTTTGTTTTTAGTTGATTGGGCAGTTTTGGAATTTCCTTCAAATAACAGTTTAAAACAAACAGTAGAAACAGCCTAGCTCTGTCTACAAGTAACAAAATCTTCCACCGCTCTAAAGCATTTGTACTTTATGTTCCAAACTGAAAGACAAACTTGTAGAAATGACAGGTTTCGTTAAACAGGGAGTTATGTGTCAAACTGTTTCATGGCTACAACTACTTGCTGACCCATGGATGTGCAAATTGCTTCTTTTACTTACAATCTACAGTATGTAACTTTTGGAATATTTTCTTAGTAGAAATATGCTTTACTACGTACAGTCGAAGCTCCTGTGAAGACAGCAGTCGTGCAAAGATATTCACTTCTCTAGGTTTTAAGCAAGGTGCTGCCCTCTAACCAGTCTGAGAATTGATTAGTACATTTTCCAGCTTCTTATTTATTGTAATTTCATGATGACTAATATCTGACCTGAGCTGAGTGCTATCTCAAGTCGCATATTGGGGCTTTAGATGTTGAATCATTTGAGACGCCAGTAATAATCACACCAAACTCATTCATTTCAAACATTTCATTATTTTCTCCACATTAACTTTGTAACAACCTCATAAACCAAAGAGTAAGAAAGAGCATGCTTGGGCATGCAATGATGTCACAACATGATGATGCCACTGGGTGCGAAGTATAAAACATACAGTAGCAGAGAGTTTCTTTTTATATCATTCATAAACTCAGGACATTTGAGTATCCACTGAGAGTAAAAGCTAGCGTTTATTTTACACTGCTCTCCATGTCTCATGTTGCCTTGTGTTGCTGGATAAAAGAGACGAGAGGGAGAAACTCACAAACTGACACCAGATTGAGCAGGCTAAACAAACATGCTGGAAAAAATCTCATCCGGCCCAAAAAGTGTCTGGAAATGACACTGTAGATACCCCATTTTCGCCTTTTTGACTGGTCCTAAACGAGGACTGGGAGAGAGAGACAAAACAGCGCATGCCATTTCAGGATGAAGAGGGAGGTTTGTATGTTGGGTGGAGGGTCACCTTTCTTAATGTTCAAGGTTATTTGTCTCCTCTTAGCCTGCCCATATGGGGTATTTTACTTAGGGTCGGTGTTAAATAAATTTGAGACAGAAAATGAATAAATACGAGGCACTCAGCATTCTATCTGTCTTGCAAATTGCAAAAAGTAACAAACTTGGATAATAATGACATATACACATATATAGTAGAATTAGTGGTTATAACATAACAGTCTCAAGGCTGTACAAAGGGGCAAGGCTGAATCCTCATCAATATGTCAGCAGTTGTGTTTTATGCATTTTTTTTGCGTGCGAATGTTTGTATGGGTTGACATAAAATTACATTTCACGTACAATAAATTCAGGAAGTTCCTTGAGGATTGGCCTCGTGGGTTTTGGCATGTGTTAGTTGTCGACATTTGATCTATGAATGAAATGTGAATCTGATTTGGTCAGATTCTGTGATGTAGTTGGGTGAGAAGTGATTTCCAAATGTCTGCCGACAAGTGCTGTGACAAGAAGTGATAATCAGGATGGAGTGAAATGAAGACAGAACAGTGATGTTAAAGGGATAGAAAATGCACTTTTAAAAACCCCACACAATCTCATGCAATGGTTGTGTGTGTTCATGTAGTTTGCAGTGAATAAAATAAAGAACAATGACGGAGCCCTTTAAAATGGATCTACTCTTGCAGCATAGTTCTGTATATAGCGCATAGTGCGAATAGGGGTCAGAGACTGGTGGATTGGGCTGAGAGAGAAAGGGGTTAAAGGCAAAGGGGGGTTATTGTCTGTGGGGTTTAGGGTGGAGTGAGTGGATCATGTTCTTGGTTAGCATGTTTGCTAGGATAATCAGGAAACAAGGGTTGCTATATTCCTGTCTAGAATGGTGTGAAATGGGCAAAAATGCCTGTGCCATCTTGAGTCCATTTATCAGTAGGTGAAATACACCCATGCATGTGTGTCTCAATATGCCACGCTAGTTTACATTCGTGTGACTATTATCCTTTTTCAAAGGTCTTTCCGTGGTTGCAATCTCAAAAATAAGCATTTGAAAAGGAATGGTGCTCTCAGAAAAACTTAAATGGGCTTCAACAGAGGTGAAAATATCAGTAGCAACAATATAAAGGCTCTGCTATGTCCATCACTCAGGCAGGGGGCTCCGGTCGAGTAGGCAGAATGTTTGTCTCATTAAGTAATAATATACTGTAGTTATCAATAAGTCTTAGTAGATCATACCTGTATAAGCTTAAATAAAGAAGTGAATGAAAAGAATGGCTACTCCAATATTGAGTAAAATGACCATAACCACCAGAATAGAACTGGAGCCCTAAGAGACAAGAGAGGAGAAAGAAATTGTTAGTACAGTTATTGCAAACAGTGCTACAGCAAAGACATGCAGTTAGAACTGTTATTAGTTACAGTACCTATAAAAAGTATTCACCCCCTTTGATGTTATACCCTTTTATTGACATTATAAATCAATCGTCAATTTAAGTTGTTGACGTTGACAAAAGAACTTCAGAAAATTGACAGTTAAATAAAAGAAAAGAGGTAAGATCAGTGTTTGCATTAATATTCAACCCCCCTTTGATGTTTGCTTGTTAAGGTAGAGAAAAAGATGAATTTGGCATGAATGCAGATTTGTTTTCCAGCAAGACAATGAGCCGAAGCATACAGAGAAAGCTACACAGAAATGGTTTACTGACAACAAGGTGAATGTTCTGAAGTGGCACAGTCAAAGCCCAGACCTCAATCCAATAGAGAATTTGTGAATGGACTTGAAAAGGGCTGTTCACACTCGATCCCCATGCAACCTGACAGAGCTCGATCAGTTTTGCAAAGAAGAATGGCATAAACTTCCAGTGTGCAGATGTGCAAGCTTAACTGAGACATATCCACACAGGCTCCCTGCTGTGATTGCAGCCAAAGGTTCATCTACTAAATACTGACCTGAAGGGGGTGAATATTAATGAAAACACTGATTTCACCTTTTTTATTTTTATTTAATTGACATTACTTTGTAGAAACCTGTTTTCACTTTGATTTATTTTGAGGTATTTTTCTGAAATTGACCATGATTAATTTATAATGTCAATACAATTGTGAAACATCCAGGGGGGTGAATACTTTTTATAGGCACTGTATGTGTGGGTGTCTTGAAGAGAAACAGTTTGACATTTAGTAAAAATGTTTTCAATTCCCTGTTCATTTAATCATGTTTCTAGAGTTTTTAACCTTTGACTATCAACTGTTAGTGTCAATATTCAGCAACCAAAGGAGTGACAGAAATTGTGGATGTGCACTACTGACAACAAATGGCCTTAGTCTCTCTGGCATACTTACTGAGTTTGGTTTGAGGATGAGATGCTCTCCTTCCTGCTCCAGAGTGATGGGCTGAGACTTTAAGGGTGGGGAGAGGGTTAGGTCCCTATGCAGCGGCCACTCCTCCAGCTCTGCCCCCACATTCAGGTTGTCCAGCATCTGTACCGAGTCCATGGATCCCTCTCTGACTGGCCGAAGTCCTCGAGATCGCACCCTGTTGTTTTTGGGGGCCGGAGACTCCTGGCCCATCCCTCGACATGTCTGTGAGTCCGGACACTGAAGCCTCATATCAACAGTATAGTCATTCATCCTCTCCTCGTCCTGCTCTGTGAGGCGTGAGTGGGCAGGACTCCACCTAAGGGTGCTTTCAGCAGTCCAGCCCCCGGGGAGGCCATCTAGCCTTTGGTCAATTACAGCATACTCATTAAGCTTGTGGTTGGAAGGGTTGTGCTGCTTTGGATGGTGGTTGGAGTAGCCATGCTCTCGAGAAATGTAACTAGAAGAGACGTTGTCCTTGGTATTGTGATTAGAGGTGATATAATCTTGGGATTTGTGATTGGAAGAAGCATGCTCAGTCTTGTGATTGGACATGTTGTGTTCCAAGGCCTTGTGATTGGATAAAGTGTGCACCTGCGGCTTGTAGTTGGAAGAGGCATGTTCGCAGGTTTTGTGATTGGTGGAAGAATGATCCCATGTTTTGTGATTGGAGGATGAGTACTCCCTTGACTTGTGATTGGAAGAGGCATGCTTGGAGGGCTTTTGTTTAGACAAGGAGTGTTCCCATGTTCTGTAAGAGGAAGCATAGTCCCTGGACTTGTGATTGGCCAAGGATTTCTCCCGCGGTTTGTGGTTGGACAAAGGGACTTGCTCATGGCCATTGATTTGGCCCTCCTGCTCCTCCAGAAGGGAGGGCGTTGTAGATCTGCTGCTACCTCCTCGATCTGGATACATGTCATCAGTCCAACTGTTAGCCCCTCCCCCAGGTAGCTCTACCCCTCGCCCCTCCACCAGCACCTGGATCTCAGCACCGCCCTGATCGTCCACAGCACTCTGGCGCATGAAGCAAGCATTTCTGGGCCGATGGGTGTGTTTGGGGGGGCTGTGGGGGGGTGTGGTGGGTACGCTCAACACAGGGCTGAGATCAGGTGTTATTACAGGCGGCGTAGTGTCCGGAGTGCACAGCTCCGGACTGTCTGTTTCTGTGGAGATGACCTCATGGTCTTTGTCCTTGGCGTCTTCATGCTTGGACCTCTGACATTCAAGCCCTACAGAAACAGTTAGGGAATAACACCAGTGAAATCTATCTATCTAGAGATAGATCTAAAGATGGATTAAAAAAAAAAATTTGTGTGAAAAATGGCAACAATAATTAACAATTAATTAATATATCCAATTTTTGTTTAGAGCTCTACACTGATCATGGACAAATTCTGTTTCTCTTTGTTTTCATTTTGTGTCTGTTTGTATTTGTAACTGAATTATCTGCCCTCGTGGCCTGACCTACCCTTACGAAAAAGAAGTATACTTAAAGTTTATTTCTTCAAGTATACTTAAGTATATTTCAAGTATAGTAAATATATTTATGTCTATGTACTTCTAGTATACCTGCAAGTATACTATTTTAATACTTCTTGGGACTAAATTGGCCCACTTTTAGTTTATAGAAGTATACTTGAAGTATACTACAAATAGACTTTTATATATATATATATACTGTTAGTTTACTAGTAGTGTGATAATAGTATACTGTATACTGTGTTATATAACCTGAATTGTTGTTTGTTTATAAAGCTAAATTACTGAAATGCATGCTGGGTAATTCTATATACTATCTGTCAGTAAGTATACTCCAAGTATACTTAGACTTTTCTGTATACTTGCCAGTTTACAGCAAGTATACTTAAATACTACTTTGTCTAGGATACTTGTCTAGTATGATACACATCATAAAAAGTACATAAAAAGTAAACTGAAAGTATACTTGCTCATTTTTAGTTTAAAATAAGTATACTTGAATATACTTCTTTTTTGTAAAGGTAGGGGCAGACCTATATATTCATAACACTGAGTACATATTTTGTAATTCAGTATATTATGAGACTATTTTAAGACTGGCAAACTGCAATTACTCTAAAAATGTTGACACTGGTTATAAAAGATTTGCAGGTTTTAAATTATTCTCAAAATGGAAATGTTTTGAACAAGTATGTGGTAAATGATCTCCACAAAAAGGTAATGAATCTGTCTGAGAATGAGACTCTTTGTCATAGTGTATTTGATGTCAACTCACCATTCCCATAGATGTGGAAGGACGGAGACAGCTCTTTGGCAGCTATTCGGGCCAGCCGACACTCCTCCGTGGCCTTCTGCGCTACTCCTTCAGCCGCTTCTGCCTTCGCACGAGCATGGCTCATCCTGAACAAAAAATTTAGAAAGGCTAAAGCCAAGCAGGCTTTAAACATTATTATAGATACTGTATTTATGCAATTCTTTGTTGTTTGGTCCCATTTTAGCCAAAATTTACTTAAAAATCACAGCACAGAAAATAACAAGCAGAGAAAGTAAGTAAAGGAATCATTCAACATCGATTACAAAGATCAAAGCTGATTGAGAAAATGTTTTCACAGTCTTTAAAGAAATGTCTTACCTTGACATGGCAATCTCTGCTTTCTGCTTGGCAATGTCTGCAGCCTTCTCAGCAGCTTCAACAGCTCGATCCACCTTTTCTCTGATTTTACTGGCCCTCAGTGGAATCAGGTTCTTACGTTTTCCACTCACCAGCACATTCTGCTTATATTTTCCCTCCTCTTTGGTGCCATCAGGGAAGGTGGTGCATCCGTATCCATGCCTCTTGTTTGCTGCCCATTCACCTGCATAATGCAGGCCGTCAGAGCGCTGACTCACGCCCCATCCGGCCCTCTGGTCGGTCCGCCACTCACCAGCATACATTTCAGTGACAGTGGCATCCACAGGGGCGCCCTGCTCATTTTCACTGGCATTAGAGTGTATGTCAGATGCAGCAGAGCTGACGGTGCTCATGCCAGCCTCACTGCAGAATGAGCTCTGCTTGCTGAGCTGACTGGCCAGAGAGCTTTTGGACTCAGAGCGTCGAAGCTTCAGGCCACTCAGGATGGACTGACGGAAGCGTCCTTTCCTCTTTCTCTGTCGCTCAGCTTCACTTGGAGCTGTCAGAGCAAACCCACCTCGTCCCACAGGGCTCCCAGCCAGCCCAGCCACCACTCCGTCTGTGGGTGTGGTAGCGGTGCCATCCTCTAGCACAGCCGGAGGTCCATGACTGTGCTCAGAGCGGAGAGAGTTTATGGATGTCCGCAGAGGAAAGAGGATGACGGCCGCCATGCCGTATGGCACACTCTGCCGCACACCATAGCCATGACGCATCCCTCCCAGCCACTGGCCTTGATAGGTTCCTGAAACAAAGACAGAATGAGCTAATAGGAGATTTTTGTTGCTTGCAGTCATACCAGCAGTGTGTAGGGTACTGTTTATTGGTTGGTCCATTCTCAAATATCTCAGTAAATATCGGATGGAATACTGTGAAAGTTGGTACAAACATTCAGGACTTCAAAAGGGTGATACCTAATGACCTGAGTGATGCCTGTTTCCACTTAAATTTCTGTTCTCAAAGAAAATCACATGTAGCCACTACTTAACTCTTAGTTAGTATGTGGTTGAGGATATGGCACAAATATGATGTGAGGCATCATATTTGAGCTGAGCTCTGAGTTTGATTTACTGTTTGACTAACAACATATACCAGCTTCTAAACCAGGGTATTATCACAAATATATTCATGTTTATTGACACAGACAAATACTACACATCTGTATCTATATCTAATTACAACCTGCATTGAAGCTACAACAACATAAAATTCAGCTAACATTATGTTAATCGTTGTTAATGCAGGACTTGTAGCAGTGGTCTAGTGCAACTATCCCTGTCCTATTCATTGCTTATTACCTGTATCAGGTATATTTAGCCAATCAGAAGCTTTAAGTGGAAAAAAAATGAAAATAAATTGAGGAAATTATTTAAATAAACCAAGAATAATACAACATATTCAGCCTTTTCCTTTCCAAGTACATATACATACGCATTTTTCTTTAAAGCTTCAGAAAACATGTGAAACCTTTTCTTATACATAAACATTTAAATTCATCCAACTGGTTTTAACAAAAGAGGTTTCCAAGTATAATGTGTAATGTGCATAACTGTGTTCTGCAACTTACTATACATTTAAACCAACTTTTCTGTAACTTACTATGCACAAAAAACTCTCTTATTCTTGCACTTGTATCTTTTGAAATGGACAAACTGCTGATAACATTTTGCTTTAATATTTTTCTCCTTGACATAGATTTTTGCTTGTTTTGTACCTCCCTTGTAAGCCTCTTTGGATAAAAGCATCTGCCAAATGACTAAATGTAAATGTCCTTCTCATCCTCCTCTTGAAATTAATCCACTGCAATTGATACTGAGGACTTCTTCAAGGGGGGAACTCTCTGGAGCAATTTTAAAGCAAAGCAGGTCTGCTGAAGGAAGAGGTCAACATCGTTACACTCTATCCTTTCCTCAAATTCCTGAACAAAAGGTGAAGACGATCAAGACTTTCATACTTATATTGACAGGAAACTCATCAGCCTCCTGTTCAACTCCCAGCTTGTCAGTTTAATTTACAGGAGAGCTCAGCTGCAGATGTCCCTGCTGACGAGTTTTATATCATGAAAGGCATTTTAAAAGCAGTCTACACTTCCTTTGTGCAATCTGAGCTCAGCCTGAGAACTTCCCACTACATCAAACTCACTCATCAGTGTGCATGATAAGGCTGTGTATTGGCAAGAATCTGGCGATTCAATGCAGGAGTTACGATTCAATACATTGTGATATATTGCAATACTGCAAGCAAGGCAATATTTTTTTTCAATATATATTTTTCATATCTAATGTTAGGATACCTGTCATAATATAAAGAATACACCAACATGATGTTTTAAAAAGTCTTTTTTTATGTATTCAGAACATTTTAGGTATAACTCAATGCAAAAGGAACCACTGTCTGCCACAACTGTTAGCTGTTTATATAAACTGTTACTAAAAATCGATACAGCATTTTTCAGAAGCTTTACAGTATCACAAAACATAAATTGCGATATTTTCAATTTTCTTACAACCCTAGTGCGTGATGACTATGTATTATGACTACATATCTAAAATATAGTATAAAGCTTTTCCTTTCTCTTGGAGCTGTGTGAAATCTGATAAACTTCTTGGTTTAGTAAAAGGTAAAAAAATTTATGGAGAATGATTTTAGCTGTTGGTTTGTAAAGTAGAATCCCCTCATCTCTACTTTGGCTGTTACTATCATGATGTGCCTGAATATGAGTTGCATTGTGAATGAATTGTGAATGTGAAGAGTGCACTGCTACATCTGTGGAATAGCCTTTGAACATGTTTCCACCCAAAACCAAACAAAATGATACCATGTACACATTCAGCTGTTATCTGCCACCTCCTGAGGGAAATGTCTGGCTCTTTTGTTGCTAAATGTCCTTTTACTTTCAGCTGAAAACAGGTGCATGCTGCTGTAGAAAATGTTAACCTCAAATAACCTCAAATAAAACAGCGAGCTGGTCAAAGGGTTTTGCCTGCAAGTATCAGCTTTTCAACAAGTTAACTCAGAATAAGTGAATATTGAATGTTAAAAAGGAACAATGATGCTGTTTTTGACAAAGCATGACTACTGCTGTACAGTAATGGATAACTCAGTCATTTGTACCTTCCCCAGAGGTCACTGCAGCAGGCGTTTCCTGCTGGTTTCACATGTGGTTAAATGTCAGTAATTTCTGATCTTTACAGTCCTCTACTGGATGATCGAAAGCACAGAGCATTGTAATAGAAAAACTAATGTGGTCATTACTTTCTTGGGTGCTGCCTCTATATTCAAGTGTCATTAGGGAATTGTTTGGTTTGAGAGTACGGTGAACTTCATACAAGTAACAAAGGAAAACAAGAAATAGATTTCTAATAACGGGGTGAGGCAACTTTAGTGACACTGAGACTCGAGTTATAGCTGTGAGAGGAAAACAGTTTCATTTCTGGGTCATTATAAGCATTTGTGCAATTTGCTGCAGCAGTGAGCTGACATTTACATTGATATTATTATATGACAGTTGACGTTAATAATATTTTCAATACTGCTTTTTTTACTGTGAATTAATAAGGCTGTTGGTGTGCTGTGGTGCAAGAAGTTCTCAAAATACCACAGTATAGAAACTTCCATGATAATTACTAAAATACCATAAATATGTATTATGCAGAAATTGCAGTGTTAGTATATAAGGTAGTATAAAGTAAAAATACCAGTACCTTAAAAGTCGTAGTTGTATATAGTTGTATATGTTTACTTCCAATCAAGTCAAAGAGAAAATCTGTGATTTACATAATAGATACCTGGTATATTTCCCACACTGAATTCTGTTTTCCAGGTAGGACCGCCATGTTGTGTATTTATTTTGGTTTTCTGTCAGGGAACTTTTCAAAGCTCCAAACATTTTATAACTAAATTCACTTGTTGTATCCCATATTCATAAATACTTATACTGTATAGTTAAATTTCATATGTGTTTTTCTGTTAATATGCAGGAAATATGTTCTTTAACACTTTGCACTAACAGGAAATTGAAAAATACTTGAAATCAATCAAAGTATGATAACATCACAAACAGAAAGCAAAATGTTTTCTGAGGTGTCCCTGGAGCTGATTCATCACTTTTCCAGCTTTAAACAGCTTCTCCCTTTGCTTTATGGATTGCATGTTTGAAATCAAGCATATGATTGAGAGTTAACACCTGCATTATTGTCTAATGTTTTCTAAACTGTGTCAGTTCGTGGGTCCTCCTAAGTGACAATTCGATGTGGTGTGAACACATAACATGCAGTGCTACATAGAATTAGAATGTACTCAGAAACTGGATTGCTGGCAGTAGTTAATTTAGAGCATGTTTTGAGTATGTATATATTCGACATGGGGGAATGCTTCATTTATCTCACTGTGCAGTACAGTGAAACACAGGGGCAGCCCACAGCTAAAAACAGTAAACTAAACTGCAGGTGGTGGTTAAACAACAAAAAAAAAAAAGAAAACAACACATTCATTTATTTTCTGTTTGTTAAAGCTGCAATAATTAATATTTTACACATTTTCTAATGAATTAAATTTAAATGGGACCAGAAGTGTTGTCTTCATGTTTCTGGGTTACATACTCTGTTTTTTTATTTTTATTTTTCTGTGCTTTTATTTTACTGTACGGCATGCAACTCCACCTAGCAATAAAAACGGCAGCCCCAAGCACGAGTTATCATTTTAAATGAACAGTGGAGCTGTCACAGAGATCCCCGTAGCAGCCACACTCCAGACGGACTGCAGAGCAACCAAAGCTTAGCTGCTATTGTTACTACCATTTCATAACAGTTGCAGCACATAAGTTTGCAGAATAAAGTCCTGGTAACCTCTGGACAGTCTGACTTGGACATTTGTGTTGTCTCATGCAGCTCAGTCTACACATGTTCAGGGCTCCAGTGCATGTCTGAAAGTAGCTTATATTGCTGCAGTGCTGCTGTACAAGGAAACATCAAGCTAATGGTAGCTAGGAGACTGGTTGTAAAGGTATACGTTGTGAGTGACTTAGTTGCAGAAAAAGGACAGAAGAGGGAAGAAGCAAAAATGTGTCTGTAGTCTTTGTTTTGGTTCAGGGAAAGCTGCCAGGGTGGTTTTACACCATTTCCTGATATTAAAATGCTGAAGGACATTGGTTGTCTTGTTTACTACAAAATCTGTATACTATAAAGAGTAGTATTAGTAGTATGTATTTGCAGACTATATAACACATAGTAAATCATGTACATGGTCTGCCATGGTACAGCTACTTCTGTGAGCGGAGCTGTCCATGGTGCTGAAATTAAAACCTGTTGCCGTTTCAGCCAAACTAAAGTGTGAAATGTTTCATTTTGTCCAGAGTGTTCACTTATTTACTATTCATTTACCCATTTATGTGTTTATAACTGACAATTAACAAACATTTTCCTTCAGCTTGTAATAATAATAATAATAATAATAATAAAAATAATAATAATAATAAGCTTTATTTACAGAGCAC
>OMLM01005279.1:41712-56353 GCA_900302695.1 Helostoma temminkii | reverse complement strand
TATTTTCCAGTTCTTTGGTGTGGAATTAAAGAAGTTTAGATACATGTGTCACTTTCATATCTCAAATACAGCAGTGAATGGCTCTAACTTGCTGTTGAGATAAGATCAGTTATTCTGCTGAGTAAAACCTGAATAAATGCTATCACACTAGAATAAGTTCCTAATTTTGGTTGGGGAAGGAAAACACCTTGATGCTGGGTAAATGGAAAAGCTCAGATTTATTCAAGGTTTAATCCACTCATTCAAATAATGACGGTGAATTCAATGCCTATCTAATCTACCAGCACTGATTAGAAAACCTAAGGTATATTGTAAAGAGCCATAAAATGAAAGCAGAGACCAAAACATCAAACATACTAGAAGAGTTTCTACCATCACTGCACATTTCTTGTGTTTAATCCCCTGAACCAATTTTAAATTCAACCTAGACTAGTAATAACACAAGTGTTTACTAAGAAGAGGTTTATACAGCTCCAGCTTTGAAACAGATTGCACCACACAAATCTGTTCTAACATACAGTAGAGATCAGTTGTTTCTAAACATGTGGAGTAAAAGAGGGATTTTAGATGACCCCTTTGACCCTTGTGAAATTCAGTTTATTGACACCACAGTGAAAGTTCAATCTAGAGCAGAGTACGTCCTCTCCCCTCCTCTCCACGTTTTCAACTGAATCAGCTGACACATAGCGTCTACTGCTTCTGTTAAACCAATCAGAATCTGCCTCAGTCGCTGTGAGCCATTCATCTTGTTGCTCTGAGACCTCTAAATCTCTGCTGCTGTCAGTTGTGATGTCAGTGTCAGAGCCATGAAACTCCTCTCCACCTAATTCACCACCATGTTTCATCAGATCCTGGTTGGTTGCTGTGCTCATCAAACCCTTGCTCCATCCATGTACTTCAACCATCCCAGAGGAGTTTCTCAGTGGCTGGCGGACTTGCTTAAGGTTCTTGATAACTTTTCACCTCTCATCTGAAAGGCTTCTATATTTCTTGTCTCAGGTGTTTAACCACCTCTGCCTTGTCACTGAAAACTTGAAGGTTGTTGTGCGGTCACGTTGGTTTAGCTGGCCCTGTGATCATCATATGTGTCAGTAAAGGTGCAATAACTGATATTTCACACAAGCAATTATGTGAAAATTGGGACAAGAAGTGTTGCCTCAGCTGTTCTGTATGTGTCTTCTGTTGCAGTTCTAGTGAGATGGTGCAATTTGTTGTTTCTAGAGCCCAAACATTAGCACTAAAGGTAAATGCAAAACATATGAATAGAGTACACGAGAGTTCTCATTTCAAATAAACATAGGAGCATGCCACGGAAAACCCAGAGCAGCCACACTCCAGATGGAATTGGAAAATGAACCTAAGACCACAGAGAAAACTTTCCTTCAACAGAGAGAGATAACAGCTTATCACACTAGCTTTCCACAGGAGACTTACTACACGGAGGAATACATAGTCACAGAAGAAAGACCAAGGGGGCAAGGACTGATATAGTCTTAAAGGACCAATGGTTTATAGTCTTAAAGGAGGGGCAGTATAGTTTTACAGGAGCAAGGATATGGTCTTAAGTATGTTTTGGTTCTCAGAAGGCCATCTGAAATGTGTCAAAGAATGAACCGCTGTTAAACAGCATGGGGAGGTTAAACCCTCAAAACTGAAAGTAGAGCCAGTAAAAGAAAGTGGGAGGCAGATCAAAATTAACAAACACACAATGGACTATTGGACCAGGGTGCATCTCTTAAGTCTGTATCAACTCTATAATAGAAACTAAACTCTCCATACCAAAAGAATGAAGAGAAAATAAAGTAGCTGGTTGGCAGCTGCTGCAGCAAGGTGGATAATACGCCAAACAGAGCAAAGCGGCTAACTGAAAGGAAACAGCATATAGTGTAACACACATTAGTGAGGCAATGACGTGTCTTTTACATGTTGATGGCTGGATTGACTCGTATGACCCTAATGACACGACTTAACGTCTCCGCGAAGGCTATGTAACTCACAACCAGTTAATTAGAACGGAAGAAGGGATGTGCATTAGAGGAGAGACATCTTAGAGAAATTCGAGCAAATCCAGTTGCCTCCTCCTTTGAGAAACCATGACCTGGCTGACCGAGAATCTCCACAGGCACATTCGCAGCCATCACATCTTTACCACCATCACCATTACCTAGAATCCATCAGGGAATATCCCTGTGCTGCTAATGGCCTAATACCAGTGACATCACAATGGAGTCTAACCAAAGGCTTGTCTCATATTTCTGTTGTGAGAGCACTATGACAATAAAATGAAAATGAAGTGCTGTACATTTCAAGCTTCTCCTTCAACTGTCTTTCTCCTGACTGAAATAATGTCAACTGAGGAAAATCTTTACATTTCACATAAATATCCCAACATACCAGAAAAGTCACATCAAATTTAGTTTGGCTAAATTACACAGTAAAGAGTTATGGAGCTGAATATTTGGCGAAAACCCCTTTATCTACACCTTTGCAATCTTGGATTAGGGGAAGCTGTAATTTTCTGAAACTGATTCTCCAACATTTGCACCTACTTCACACTGTGACTTGCCAGCTAGTACAAATGTGACAAAGGTCTACCTCTCTCTTTTCCCCTTCTGCACAATTACTTCTGTCAGCTTTAACATAAACAACCAAGTGCAACACCATGAATGAATGAATTGCTTCCAGGAGTGTGAGAAATACTAAACCCACATTTAAATAATATCGCACCCCTCTGTTTTTTTTCTCTGCCTTTCAGTGTGGCTGCTAGGATATAAACTATGAACACTTTTGATTTATGATGTGGTCAGGCAACACGTTGGATGAACCACTTCTTTTCCCACATAACCTGACTCTAAGGTCAGGTTGCATAACCAGAAACTATCCACTGATCTGTAATTGCATGAATAATCCTGCTTGTTCTAAAAACATTGCTCAGTGAAAGTTATGTTGCTTTATGTGATGTTGCAGCTTTTGATTGATAATAATAATAATAATTTTTTGCATTTGACAAAGATCACATAATGTGCTTAAACTTGTGGTAAACATATAGATACACATTATGAATGTTGATCCAATTGTCAGTAGAACTACACTAGTGATGGCACCATGTTGAACCAGATCTGTTAGAGCGTAGGACTTCACCCATATGAGTTCTTATATAAGTGTAAAGATTTTATGTCTTGTAGGCAATCCCTGCAAGTCATTATCATTGAGAATATCTTAATGAAAATTAAATATTTGTCACATGGGTGTAAGTTGAGGAAGACATTTGACTTTGCTTTGTCAGTTTCAGTCTTTGTTGACAACAAACACCGATAGGGCACAACAGTAAATCAGGTCAGCACGGGCACCATGGCCACTCTGCAGCTACATAGTCCCATGCGCAGAAAGCTGTGATGTAGTACGTGTTGTGACCAGCATTCCATTATTCTTATTCTGACTCCAGCACACCCCTGGTTGGTGTTGTCTGCACTGTCCATCTCTTTGTGCTTTGTTCTTCCTCTCTTAGCTTTTCAGTATCTGTCACAGCATATACACAGTGCAAGCTACAAGGATTTTCACAGTGTACTACACTTTTAGTGAACAGTGTGTTGATTAGTCTATTTATGCAATCTTTGTGTGTGGTTTGTCCAGTGTTTATATGTTTGAGATGAGTCCTTTGGGTTGTCTAAAGCTCAGGTTCTAGTTTAGTGAATCATCTGAAACTAGAATATAGTGAAGATTTTGCTGGATTTAAGAATAGCTGCTGGAATTCAATCGCAAGCAATAAAATGGAAGGAGTGCATCTTACTTAGCATCTGTGAGAGGTAGTCTGCTGCTTCATTTAATACAGCAATCAATACTGTCCCCATGCAGCAGATGTCCCCATCCTCAGCAATCTTTTAAAACATCTGAGGGATGATCATGACTCACATAGTCCAGGAAATTTTGTTTATCTCCTCTCAGTTACACTGGCTTCCCCACCCTTCCCTAATAGTGACAAACTCTGAATATGACAGACACAAAATCATCTCCAGCATATCCACTTTGGCATTAAAAGCCTTTAGCTTCTATAGGTGTGTTAAAGTGGTCTATCTCTGTCTGCTACTGAACATATGACAATGTGTTACAAGGTGTTCTGTGTCACACATGCAAATGTGCTATAGATTCATGTTACAACTGTGTTTTCACATTGTTTTTGGGAGTGTGTTTGGGAAAGAAATGACAAGGCTGGAAAAACTGAAAAGTTAATGTGACTCATATTAAAGAGCATGGCCTTATTAAACTAGTTCATGTCAGTTTTAAAGCTGCACTGACCAGTAGATTTGGAGTTGAATAGAATTTGTCTGAAACTATCTGGTACACTCTTAATGTTGTGCAAGGTGCAATGATTTATTATTGATCTAAAAGGCAACATTTTAGACAATTATTAGTCTAAAACATATCTATATTTGAAATGGAACCGATTTGGTTAGAACCAACTTAAATTGAATTATACCTGTATTTGACTTGATGTTCCAAGGCAACATAATGCTGTAGTGTTTGCTTGGTTTTGAATACCCAAGGTAAGGTTTCACAATACTAAAACAAAAAAGAAAAGGCTCCTGGTTACAATGCAGATTAGTCACTCAGTTAAAACAATGCAAAATATATTTGTATTGCAAGTTGTATTTTATTACACATACATTTTTGCATTGCTGACCTTTAACAATTTTTGTGCTTTACACCTGCAAAAATTACCCAGATTCCTTGTGAAAATAAAGTTATATTCTTATGACTTATGAAATCCAGGACAAACTGTCATTTTCTCAAGCAGATAATGGAAGAGGAAAGTGGACACAGCTGTTGGTATCATTTTGGGCCACAAGGTTCCAATCCAGCAGAGTAATATATTGCAAGCATACTCTCATTTTGAAGGAGATTTGTCATAATACCAAGCCGGCCAGATGCGTTCCCCCAGTTGAAGAAGCTTTTCCTCGCCCACTGGGTCACCCTGTCAAACACAGAGAAATATACTCTTTGTCATACTCTGGCTCCTACCATCTTACATTAACAGAGAGGGAGGGAATGGAAAGACCTCAGCTGAAAATTACAAAATTGAACATGTCTGAGGTGCAGATTTTGTGCGACTAAGTGTGTGTCTGTGTGTGAGTGTATTCTTACATTGTGGGTAAGAAGACAAACACACTCAGTGAATCCAGGACTCCAAAGTGTTTTTATCTCACCATCAAATTCTGAACGGCACTAATGGTTCTTGGCTCCTGTTAAAACTTAAAACTGTAATTGAAACTGCAATTATAGAACTGATAATTGCACACGCTAAAAGCTATTTACAGAGTTGGGCTTGATCTTATTGACACACAAGAAATTGAGCACCGTGATCTAGTGTTACAATTTCAATTGTCGCAACAGATATTGACTGATCTTTAGCTTTTCAAGTTAAACTGCTAAATGAGTTACTGATAGTCCAAGGAGTCCTTAGAACTGAGCTTATGGGTGCATGAACATTTAAGATAATATTAGATAGATCAGCCGGCACTGATATTATCAGTTATGTTGCTCATTTTGCAAAAAACAATCAAAACCACAACTCAAGAGGTGCATGGAGTACATGGAATGTGGTTACTATACAGTAGGGATGTTACTGCATCACAGATTAAACTAGTGCAGCTGCCTATAATTGCAGGGCAGAAGTTAAATTGAGTGAAGAGACAGTGCCATGTGCCAAAATTCAATGTTGCTAGATTTTATCGCTAGATGTGATTGAATGTGTTTGTATTGAGCTGGTTTAATGTTGATTGTTGTTTCATGTTGCACAAAATATGGCATTTAATCAGCGGCGTGGTGTGAGGAAAATTTTTGAGGAAGCCAAGTGACTACAAATCTATGTCTTGTGAGAGAGTATGTCACTGCATGTACATCCAATGTAATGTAACCAAATGAACTATTAGAGCGCCCTGCAAAAACAGGACTCATGGTAACGGAGCACACACACATCAGTGTAAGTCTTATTGTAATTTGCTCAAATATGTCTGCTCAAATTAGTCTAACCAGCCACTAAATACAAAGTACAGATTCAATGACGAGTAAAAGAAGTATTCATCATTCAAATATTTGCAATTTCAGTCAGGATGTTTAGGGTACAACCCAGACCTGAGTACAACCCAGACCTACACAGCTATGAACAACCTTCTGTGTGGAAACAACAATAAAACTACAACTTAAGATGGGTAACACATTCAGCTGAATCCTTCCAAGCAAGGTACACACAATAATAGCACATCAGATATTCCTCGCACAACTTTATGGACAAGTCAGTTATAGGGAAGCCACAAACAGAGAAGACTGTGTGCATTTCATTCACCCTTTTGAAAGAGGAAGACCATTCTCCTGTCTTTCATGGTGGTAAAGTGGACAATAACTATGTCAGAGAATTAATCACATGGGCCTTTAGCTTGGTTCCTCCACAACAACAGGAATGGATATGTATTATTATTTTTAGTTGAACTTTAGCGCTGCCAGCTAGACACTCTGAACAGACATGTTTCCTTGTTTCCTCCCTTTTCTTCTCCATACACAGCTATAGTGTTGACGTTGACCTGCTATAACATTAATAACTTGTTGCTATAGAGTCAGTTTAGTTTACCAACATCAATAACCG
The DNA here is from genome assembly GCA_900302695.1 of Helostoma temminkii. Lineage (NCBI taxonomy): Eukaryota > Metazoa > Chordata > Actinopteri > Anabantiformes > Helostomatidae > Helostoma > Helostoma temminkii. The sequence continues at coordinate 49,713 of OMLM01005279.1, read as the reverse complement.
CACTTAACTTTCTAATGTTATCGCTATAACCTATGTAATGATGATTTTAACCCCATGCCAAGATTTGATTGTTGTGAAAGCCAAAGGGCATCTGGCTTGCTTTGGCATCCTCCTGACCAATCACAGTTTGTCACAATCAGTGACATGGCGATAACCTCATCTGATTGGTTAACCTTTCAGTTTTTTTTTTATAGGAGTGCAGTACTGTGCTTCAGCACACATTCACCATTGAACATTTAGGGGCTGTTTTACTCATCTCTATAGCATTCGTGACCATAGAAGAATAACCAGAACTGCTATAGAAAGTGTTTTTTACTACTATGATGCGGGGAAAGCCTGGCTTTCCTTGACCTCCAGGAGAAAAGCTCACTGCATCTAATGGCAGTTTGTATCAACAAATGCAACTAACCACCACACAATGAAGAATATGAAAACTTGTGAGCATAAGTAAACTTTAGCCAGTTCTTTCTGCAAAAAAATGCCTTTTGACAAATACCACAACACATGGCGAGAAACTGGCACCAGCCTTTTTACTTTAAAGGTATAATCTAGTAAATAAGATATGTAATAAGCAACCACTAATAGCCTTCTTCCATCCTATCCTGTGTGAAAAGTCTCTGTCAGCTTTGTACAAATGGACAATGCTTTTTTTTCCCTTTTCTCTGCCAAAGTGCTCAAGCTTTGTGGGGTCCCATGGAGATTGTGAGTGAATTTGGTTTGTTATAGACCAAATACTATGATCTGATGGCCAAAAAGCTCAGTTCTGATCTCATCATACCACAGAACCTTCATTCTATTGAGTTCAGAGTCTCCCACATGCCTTCTGGCAAATTCTAACAAAGTTTTGCTCTCTCACAAAGCATCTACTGATAGCCAGACAACAGTTGTATCGACAGTGCTGTGAAGAAGTATTTGCCAACTTCCTGATTTTTTATCCTTTTGCATATTTATCACACTTAAATGATTCAGACCACAAAGATAACTTAAGTAAATACAAAATGCAGTAAAAAGAAAAAAACCTGTCCAAACCTGCCTGGTCCTATTGGAAAAAGTGAGTCTTTCACATTACGATGGAGCAATTTTGGACCACTCTTCCTTGAAGAATTTTTTATATTCAGCCACACTGGAGGGTTTTCTTGCATGAACAGCCTGTTTAAGGTAATGCCACAGTATCTCAATAGGATTTAAGTCTGGACTTTGACTAGGCCAATCCAAATCCGTAATTTGTTTTTGTTTTTTTTTAGGTATTTAGAGGTGGTCATGCTGGTGTGTTTCAGATCATTATCTGGCTGCATAACTCTAGTGGTTGAGCTTGAGCTCACAAACTGATGGCTGCACATTCTCCTTCAGGATTTTCTGTTAGAGAGCAGAATTCATGGTTCCATCAATTATGACAAGTCGTCCAGGTCCTGGCACTGCAAAGCAGCTCCAGACCATCACACTGAATATTTGCAGTTTTGCAGCACTATCACCTTGAAAGTCTCCTGTGGATGCCATTTTTGCCCAGTCCCTTTCTTATTGCTGAATCATGAACCTTGTCCTCAACTGAGGTGAGTGAGGCCTGCAGTTCTTTAGATGTCCTGAATGAGTTTTTGTTTTGATCTTGGAGTAATTTTGGTAGGCGACTCCTGGGAAGGGTCACTATTGTTCCAATTTTTCTTTATTAATGGATAATGGCTCACAACATGTTTTGATGGTGTGATCCTTAAAATCTTAAAATCTAGAAATGGTTTTGCAACCCCTAATAGACTTAGAATAGAATTTCTTGATTCAACAGTTCTGGCAGTAAACAGGCCTACCTGTGCCAAGTGAAATTAAATTCAGCTTTCAAAAACAAAACGTTAATCACAGTTTTTAGCATAGCAAGGAGATGGAAATTACAAATTTGACCAGTTAGGTTTGGAAACCTTATTCCCTGAATAAATGAAATGATCATTTAAACTTATTTTTTTATATTTACACAGGTTTTTTCTTAATGTTTAATGACTACACATTTTAACGAGAAAGAGTCAATTAATGTTGATACTTTCAGTCTTGGGATATTTTGTGAACAGAGCACCTGAACTGTAGCGATGATCAGGAAGGACTTGATTATCCATCTTTGAAAACACAATACAGCCTGTCAACAAACTGATTCATTCGTCAGACAGCTTATATACTCACAAAGAAGCATGAAAGGTGTCTTTCATTATATTCTTGTCTATTTATGCATTCTCTCTAGTATCTCTGATGAGTTTGTCCTTGTATTATAATTATCTGATATAACGCTGAGCCTTTTCACTTTGATTCTGACTGATCAAATAATATCTGATGTTTACCACTGTTTTCATGAATACTTTAAAAGTTGTCTGCAATAAATATTCATTTCAACTGTGCTGTGGCAGTCATTAAATGTTTCATGATTTTTTTTGTTGATCAGAGTCTGTGGTCACTGGCTGTGAAGCAGTTGATAGAAGTACCCTACCCTAGGATCGGTGGTATGCAACACCTACAGGCCATTTGTTAAAGTGTCCCTGGACAAGAGATTGAACCCCAAAATCACAGCCACTGAGGTCGCACAAGCCAGTGCACTCTGGGTGCCGCTCCCAAACCTGGTGCAAAAATGGGGTTGTGTCACAAATGGCATCCAGTGTAAAAGGCGGCCAAATCTATGTGCAGATCATGGTCCTCTGTGCCTACCTCGACCATAGGATATATAAAAAAATGAAAAAACTAAAAAAAATTTGAGTTCATGGTCACTCAAGTTTGGTTTCATGCATGGAGGGAGTGGATTTTAGTGCTCAAAGGTCAAGGTCGCTGTAACCTCAAGTCTCCACTTTTTGTGAACATGTTATCACAGGAATGCCTCGAAGGAATTTGGCCCAAATGTTCATGTGGATCTATAATGATCTGATTAGACTTTGATATTTAAACATCAAGATCACTGTGACCCCCCCAGTCCTTCGGTCCCCAAAATACAGGTGGTCAATGGTCAAAGTTACTGTAACTTGATGTATGTCCCATTGCGGTCAAAAATTAAAAATATATTTCATTGCGTCTAGTGCAAATCTGCATGCATAAACTGATTAGAATATGAATTTGGACAAACTTGCTGCAATTCGGCAGTGATTCTAGAATACTTTTATTTTTTATTTTTATACAAACGATAATCAGTAAGTGCATAAAAGTCATCTAAAAATCATCTTAATGTGGCCAAGTTGTAATAATTAAACCCTGTCTCAAATCTACAAAATAAGATAAATAGAAAATAATAATAACAATAATCATGACCTTTACTTGTTTACTTGTGATGCTCACTTAGGTATTCCCCAGCACCAACTAAGTGCTAATACCACTGGTCAAGAACATGCAAGAAACAGATCTACAGAGTATGTCCAGATTCCAAAACTATTTTATATGTGTAAATAATGTGCAGACACTGAAAATACACGGTGGCTGTGTTCACTTATTCTAGCTCTAAAGGTTTCGTGTCCTGGGACGTCATAATGGTAATTAAGAAAACTGAACACCAGCGCATTCTAAAGCCTACCTGCTGATGAAAACTTTTCAGATGACATTATGACTTTATAAAGCACCACAGTGTCCTATAATTTACTTCACTTTACAGTCTTCTCTTATAGTGGTGTATAATAAAACACTCTTTTCTGTGCCACTGCTGCCTTTTCATTATAATTTTCTCTGTCTCTGCTTGAGGACATGAGAGAGGTCAGTGTGAGTGCACTCAGCCAGTGGCAAAGCTACAAAAGCTTCATATAGAGGCTAATTCACAGTGCAGCCCTCCACCATCAAAGTGCTCAGTTGTGGATTTAATTGAGAGCAGCTAAGCTCCCAACTGGGGATTCTACACCAAGGCCAGCTGACACTAGCAAATTACACCAATGCTTCATAACTGAATGTCTCTTTTTGCTGAGACAAAAAAACTGAGTTTATAGTCACAATTACATGGTTCAAGATAATTATTCCCTTCTGAACATCCCAGAAACTGAAAAACTGCTGTGCTGCGTCCACCTACACTGGCATTGTCTCTTTTTTTTTTTGAAAGCAAATAAATTATTTCTTTTTGTCCTTGAGTCACTTTTGTTACCAAAGAAGATCAGAGGTTTATTCCCTTAAAGCTCAGGTGGCATAATTGGGCCACATTTACAACTATAATAATCTGGTAAAATCTTAATCTGCATACTTATGTCTAGACATTTAAAAGACTGCTCTTATTGCCAGTAACAGATAATTAACAAACGTGCTTTAGAGAAACAAAACATGCTGCCTGCATGTGATTATCTAGCATTTGCTACCTATGGCTATCACCTCATTATTACCACAATCTCAGTATGAGAGCATAAATCATAAATTCTGGCACATGATCCTTCACCAGAGCTCACATTATTAACAATGTTTCAGTCTTTAGACCTTCATGAGGCTGAAAATTCATCAAAACCCCACAATAGCACTGTATATATTGACAACCAGGTCTGGAAAAATGCCACCGGAGGATGACAGCCACATCTGCAGTATGCATACAAATTAAGGTCAGTGAGCTCATTAAAATACAAATACAAACACAATCTAGAGCTCTTACCAGTGTAAGCATATATAGAAATTGTGTTGTTGACATAAAGACTCACTTGGTTCTATAAGGAGTCTAGGTTTCATATTTACAACTCAGACCCATAGAATAATTTATTTATAAAGGTTATTCTCCTCGTACAGCGAGGGAAATACTATTAACTAAAAAGGAACTATACAAAAATGTAAATATGTTTAGTAACAAGAAATTTTTTTTTACAGGAAATAAATAAGTTAATAAAGTAAATAAAACAGTTGGTCACTCAAATCAGCTGACCTGCTGCTTCTGTGTGTACCAAAAACTAAACTTAAGCAAAACCGGATGTTGTAGATCAGGTAATCAGATCAAAAACTAAATTGATATGTTAAACTTTTGCAACTTCTCATTTACATTAATTGTGAATATATGGTTATATGTTGACAGAAAACGTAATCTGGTTGCGATTACATTTCTCAGAAAAACAAAATCAGGATTGCAGTTTAGTTGTATAAGAACATAATTTTTAGGAGACAGGGTTGCATTGTGAGGAGTCTTTCATCATCAGGGTTCAGATTATCTGGAGGACTTCTGGAGGTGCAGTCAACAAAGACTCCAGTTCCCATAGTAAGACCAACAAGATGACATTACCAGAACTAAAAAAAACCATGTCTGAATGACATCTGGAGGAGTTTTTCAGCTAGAAGCAGAGAGATAACTTATTAAGGAAAGCAGGGAGTTCAGTGCCCAAACTAGAGCCACAAAAACAAGTTTTAAATCAGAAAGTAAAGGAAGAGGCATAGTTATAGGACAGGAACCATAAATTCTGTTATAAAAAAAATGTTATCTGAGAAGACTACAAAGCTTAAATAGGAAGCATCACTACAACTAGTAGCCTGGCTCAGTGCAGACGGTGCAGGGATGGGTGAGCTAGAACGGCAATTTAAAGTAATTATAACAGTAAGATGGAAGGTCCTAATTAAAGCTCTTTTTAGCGATCTTTTGTGGAACGACAGCCTTCTTGACCTATAAAACCGACTTATCTGAAGCTTAAGGCGAATAGGTTACTTTATCTACGCAGCAGCTTTTCAATATATTAAATGTCCATCATTTACATAACTAACTGAATTTCCAATTTAATAGTGTCTTCAATGATGATTTCTCCTCCAGTATCAGCAGGTCATTCGTCAGCTCTTTTAACACCTGTCTGTATTTGGTAATTGATTATTGGGGCTGTGAATAGGATGCATCACTGTGTTTATAATGCCTGTGTCAATAAACAACAAAAGCTGTTAACAGACATATTGGGAAGATTAGAGCAAAATCTACTTTTTAGGCTAAAATGAGAGTTGAGCTCTTGTGAGAGGAAAAGAAATAAAATGGTGTGAATAAGTTATAACTGACCCTCAGAATGTTTGTGTGTATATGTCTGTCACCAGTTTGCTTGTATCAGAAAACAGGGACAAACAATGGAACTTATAATAACATATATATTATTTTTAATATATATATTTCTAACAAAAATGTTCAGAATGCCAATATAAAATAGTTGAGATAATTAGTTAAATCCTGAAAACAAGTTTGAAAAAATATGATGCAAATATGACCTTTGTGTTTGATGCTTTGATTTGTGGATTTTAACCGTTTCATTGCTCCACACCATCTGATATTTTCCTTTGTCTGTTTATTTGCCTACTTTCTTCCCTGTTTGCATCTGTTTTCTCTGTGTGTAATTTGCATTCAGTCATTTACATGCAATATCGATATTACTGCTTAACTTCCCGTTTGCACTGTCCGTTAAAGTTGGCCATGTTATCTGATTAGTACAACTTTCAATTTGATGTCTTCTTTTTCTTTTCTCCTTTAGTCATCTAAAACGGGGTTACTTACTGTTCAGGGAAAATCTATCCAAGACTATCTCGAAAAATGATTTCCTGCATCAGTGAGGTGTCTGCAAAATATTTTTGTTCAATGGTTCTGTGTTATTTGATTTATATGAGCTGCCGCCTAAATGTGTCAAGTTTCACATTATTTGGAATCAGCTACTTGAACTTGCTCAGTACATTTTTCTCTCAGTGTTTCAGCTCAGAGTTCCAGCGCCACTTTTTTATCAAGACATACCTACAAAGTGTCTTTTGTGGCTTTCATCATTTTTCTTTTTTGCTTTGTCTTGCCCGGATTAGGCTAAGGCACTGTGAGAAGCTCAAGAAAGGCGTGTAAGCATTATGGATCGCTGATGCATTAGCACCTGTGGTGTTCCACATGAATATTACATCATGAAGGATATGCGGTGTATGGATATATCAGTCAATGTACAGCTCCCATATAGGTGCTCTTGGCAAATGTTCCTGTCAGTAGCTCCACCTTTCACATATCCCACGGGTTTGAACTGTTTCAACACCTTGAAAATATATAGATGAGATGAAGGGTTGTGAATTCTCATTAAAATGCATTAAAACTGGATAATTAAAAATGTGTTTATGACTATGTGTGAAGCCATGGAAATATTTCCATCCTGACATCAGACAGGCTAACTTTGTACTGGACTTTTAATCAAAACTTACCTATGATCTTAGTGAATCTAGTAAATCTAGTGAGAACAGTATAGCTCATGTTGTCCTGCTCACAAAATTATTGTAATTCTTCAGGCTGTGCTCCTCTTTCTCCTGCTCAGAGGTTTTCTGTGTTCGACCATCAGCCAGGACTTTTCTCCTTCTCCTGGCTGCCGGTGCCTCTTTCCAGATGGGTTGGATTTGGCTCTTTGCCCACCAGGAGTCTTAGTCTATTCACTGTTTCTCTCTTTCTTTCTCTCCTCTCTTTTGTGTTTGCTGCTTTCTCCCATATGTGTGAATGCTGTGCCTTGTTTTCTGTCCAGGAAGGTCCTGTCCTCCTTCCTGGTCTTCCTGGTGTGTTGGTTTGACTTGATGCATTGAGAAAATGTTCACTCAATTCAATCAAACCACTGTGTTGATGACATTGAATTATTCTCTATTTGTGCCTGCAATGTGCCTGCAACACTGAATATATTGTAAAGTTTAAGATTTTTCTTTTAAATTGCAGTCAAGTGAAAAGTGCAAATTTGCTTTATATCACTACAGTCTAGTCCACGCTTGGGAGGGCTGTGAGCTGGTGTGAATTTGAGTCTGAAAGGTTTAGTTTAATTGGTGTGATACAACATGCTGTTGAGGTGTAATGTGATTTTAATGTAAAGTCTATTTCAAGATTTCAGATTGATTGAGTAGCCAGACACTTTTGCTCACAGTGGGTCATCACAGATAAACATATTTTGTTTAGTCTGCCTGAGGACATGTCTAATGTGATGCCTCACCTTCTCAAGTTTGTTAATTCTTGCCCAGGACTGTAATATTGCCAACAACAGCTCCGTGCAGAGAAATAGTTTAAGCCTAAGTGTGATTATACACTACCAACATCATCATCGACTTCCTGTCTGTGTGTGTCGG
>OMLM01005279.1:27283-41692 GCA_900302695.1 Helostoma temminkii | reverse complement strand
TGTCGGTTGCTTTATGAAAGAGATAGCCACACAGCAGCACACGGAGCATCTGATCTCTAAGCCTTATACAGCATGCCCAGAAGGATTCTGCCCTCATTAAAGTCAATGCTTTTCTATTTTCAGTGCTTGATTACCATAGACAGTCGCAAGACAAAGGAAAAACAAAATTAATCAAGTCAAGAATGAGGTCATGTTTAAATAAGTATTGACATAGATTTAATGAAGAGCAACACAAATGAACATAGATTGTGAAACAGAAATAAGGTCTAAAATTGTGGTTATTGCTGTTATGGTAATTAATGTAATTTAATCTGGTGTCACAGTGACTTTATATTTATCTGTGTCCTAATCAGTGTCTGATTGCTCCTCTCCCTTCTATATTCTCTTTCCCGCTTGAATATTGATTTTTGTGATATGTTTGCATTACATTTTTCTGCGGCGTTCAAGAACATCAGCACCACAGAAAATAGAGCTAAAGGTGGAACTGTGTGGGTTCGATCAGTCATGTGAGCAGAAAAGGAGTTATAATAACACAAATCCAGCTTCCACTGTTTCAAAGAATAAAGTACATTGTGTGAGTCTTAACAAAGTCACATTCTAACTCATGATAAGCAGACTAAAGCCCACCAGTCCCAAGGGGCAGCACTGTTAATTAGACACTGACAATGGATGCGCTCAGGAAGTTTCTTTGCGATCTCTGCGACCTTTTGGTTCTGCGGACTACAGACCAAACCTGGTGCCTGTGTCACATTAAAGAAATGCTGTATGCAGTTCATGGAAGTAAACATAACTAAAGGGGCCAGTGTTCCCCTGTAGAACAGCTCTTCACATAGTTCAATAGCTTTGGAAGCTCCCTATCCCAACACACAATTCCACAATCGGATTAAGTAGGTTTTGTCCCACCATTCCGTCTTTTGTGCAGCCGACAATTTGACATTCACACTTCACACTTCACACTTCACACTTCGATTAACTGAGGTGAGAAAGGAAGTGTTGGAACAACTCACTCTGGCTCTTTTGCCCATTCTTACCACAAACTGTCACTTTTCATGTGAGCAACTGAATTCAACACAATACATGAATTCCAGATGGAGAAAATATGTGCCAGTTAGCAAATACAGTTACACAAGAACTCTGTGATGGCTTAGTTTCACTGTGTCTAGTGTGGCCGCACTTATCATGTATTAACTCCTTTGATTGCAGATGTGTTAACTACTATAGTCTTGTTCTGAGCATCCACAGCCAGACACACAGTTGCATCAAGGTATAAATGCTTCTGCCAGCATACTAACATGCTAACACACCAGCAGTAACAGTGCTGATTTTAAGCAGGTATAATGATCATTATTTTCAGAAACATTAGTTTAAATGTGAGCATGCTAGAGTGTTGTTGCAAGTGATAACCGTGCTGAACAATGAAGGTTCTGTAACTTTTTTATAACATTGATGTTTTTATGCCTCTGTATCAAAGCCATAAAATATCATACTTTGCCTACTTTTCTGCGTGTAGAAATAAATGTTAATTTTTATGTTGTGAATATAAACATCATTTGTCTTTTATGAACACCTCTCTATGCGCTGCAACATGAGCGTTGGAACAGCACAGCCAAGTACAACCTTAGTATGCTGCGATCCTGCACAGCATCTGTTTATGCCAGATGTCACACACACCAATTGTTTTGTCACTGTATAGGATGGTATTTATATACACAAAAAGTAATAAACAGCCGTAACCAGTACCAGTACTGTGCCAGTACTTTTTAAGTAGCTGTTTCAATACATGCCCTGATTGATTGGAGGCTTGATGTGGAGATATTACCCAGGACAAAAGTTGCTACAGACGTTGCCATTCCTAGTGTCACCCAATCTACTGTATAGCTCACAGGAACATACACAGTATTTTCAATTGTCAAAGTTCTGAGCTGTTAAAGTGAGTGTTTATGTTATTTCGCAACCATGAAAAGCTCCCTCATTACCACTGTGGACCACACTGTGAGAGAAAGGCGTCACTTCACATAAAGGTCACAATCAAACATGATGCACCATGTTGTGTGGCTACTTTTCAGTTAAATTCTCGCACAACTTGCATTCTCCCTTGCAAAAAAAACAAATGAAATAAACAATTAGAGCATTGCCAGATAGGCAAAGAAAAGAAAAATACTAGATCATGGAGGAAGGGGACCTTCAGGAGTGCCTTTTACCAAGGATACGGAGCTGGTTTCCTCCAGAAGGCACACTCTAAAGAATCACAAGAATGCTTCATCTCCCTTTGATGTCTTTCTGTGATGAGATATAAACCCTGATGGCAATAACAGACCTCTTTGAACAATGAAAAATCGAATCTCAGCGTAACAACACCAAAGGCACAGAGAGGCAGTGCTTTTGTAAACAAGCTGTTCCCTCGAGTGGAGGAGGCTTCATCCACGGGGTTGCTGCTGCCGAGCTGGATCACACAAAGAACCACCTCTGCCCTGTAAGAACACATGATATTAATATTTCCTTGTCAGCAAAAATATTTTAATAACAATAATATTACACACAATTATTAGCCTGTGGTTAACATAATTATGTCTGTGAACTTGCCAACTGTGCTGCCAAAATTGTGATATTCTTTATAAACTGTACTGTTTTCTAAAAAAGAAATGTGAATATGACCAACATGGGAAGATGTCTGTGCTTTATTAAGTGCATTGACTCACTTCGCATCCATCTACGGTATTATTTTGCTCTTCAGAAGCAGTGCTGCATATTTCAACATCTGCTTATTATAATTATGAATTAAATTTTAATACGTTTGTTTGTTCTGGCACAGTGTGTACATAAGCCATTAAAAGCACACACTTTAACATCAGCGCCAAATAAATGATGAATGGATGAAAAATTGGTTTGTACTAGCAGACCTCTGAATTGTGGCGTTTTAACCACTTCTCCAGTTCAGTGTATTTAAAGTGCATGAAAAGTAAACGGAGGGCACTGTTTTTGAAATGGTGAATTAATTATTAAATGGCGAACATTCATACTTTTAAACACGTTTTATGTGATCTCCATTGGTCGAAACAACACCATAAATACAATTATTAAATGGAAGTAGGTTGATGCAGTTATATTTATTTTTCTAGCATTTTAATACAAAAGTGACATTTTACACAGATAAACTGTACGGATCTTTTCCAAGTGCATCACATGTATAGAAGATGCTTACACTGCAGGCACAAATAGAGATTGATTTTATTATGTGTTACTGTGATCTAATAGAGGCGTTTGTTGCACTGCTCAGCACTCGGAGCATTCGTTGAGAATGATGAGTCCCAAGAATTCAGCTCTCCGCCCCAACTCACTGCCAGTTGTAACTGTGTCACAGCCACTTGCTATGTCAACAGGCCTGCTTTCCATCATCAATATTTATCAGAGTGTTTGCACACTGATGGGACTGCAGCACCCTCCCACTGCACTCAGCTCGTACGTCTACATAGTGTAACTTTGTCAGATGAGTTTCCTGAGATGATGCTGCACGCTGGTCAAACACAAAAACTTTCTATTATAAGTGAAGACTATTTGTATGTGTCACAGCTCAAACTTTAGCAGAAATAAAACTGATCAAAGCATTTAAAAACATTTGAAGCAAAATATTTTTATAGCTTTTTATTTTAGAAAAAACATGGAAATATGCCCAGACAATATCCAAAATCAAAAATCAAGGTGTATATCTGTATTATATTAGTGTCTTAAGTAATGTTAATTAGTGTTAACAAGCTGATACAGAAAGCAATAGTGATGCCAGTAGTGATCAGTAGTTTAAGGGGTTAATTCCACACATCTAATTTAGTCCATTACCTCAGTTGAGTTTCTGTGTCCTCCCTGACCTGGATTTGCAAATGCTGTCAGGCCGTGTTCATGTGCGAAGTGTCTTGGAAGAAGCTGGCACTGCTGCACCAATGAGCAGATGGCTGCAGAAAGTTTTTTAGGCACCTATTCAATCCATCCTGGTAAGAGACACTAGACAGGACTGTGCTGAACCACATTTGCGACAGGGTTGGGAAATGTCGTTTGAGGTTTTCATGTTGTGACTCAAAACTTTATCAGTGACAAAACATAAACCAGTGATTGCAGGGAAGGTTTGTAGTTTCTGTTCAGTGCCAGTTTCCTGTCACTGTTAATTTTAATGCAGGAATTCCAATCACATGCTGTGGGAAACTCCACTCATTTTTCATTTGTTTGCTCATTTATAATATTTTACACCTGCTATCTCAAGCTGACAACTTAATTATCGTTTTATCTGAACACATTGTGTTTAATGATCTTAACTGTTTTTTACAGGTTCCAGCTCAAAAATGTACATTTATTTATTCTGAACATCCCTCATTATCAATTAATTACCTCAGAATCTCATTGTGTTAATTACTGAAAGTTTACTGTTGTGTGTAGATCCCACTTCTCTAGTCCCTTACATTTTAGCGTTATTTCTTTTCAGGAGTGTCTCTTTCTCTCAGTGCGCAGAGGAATGACTCCATTATGTAACTTGCTTAAATAGACCATGAAATGCAGAAGCTCATTATCTCTATTAAAGGCCCAATCTGTGGTCTGGAAAAAAAAATGTGGCTGCAGACACAAAAATTGAAAGCACATATACTGCCACTCCTTTAATATTGATTCATAGTTTTTTTTAAAACAAGCCTAACTCAACACAATTAAATGATCTCTAATCCTTGATTAATTCAATGATTAATTATTATTATAATAATATTTATCCTTGAACAATTAAAATATTGATGACTTCTCAAATAAAAAAGCTCTTTTATGACATTTTAGGTATGTTTTTTGTATTAAGATGGCAAAAAGTGGTTGAAAATTTTGTCCTACATACTTTTCCTAACAACAAGACAAGACACAAGGCAAGTGAGCAAGTGAATAACTGAGGGTTCTGAAGAGCAGTTCAAAACATGTTCAAAATGTCTTCTGTTAATGAATTTTAGAGACTTTTTGTTAGATTTAAAAATTAAATTTAATTTATGATACGAAGCCTAACAACAGCAATCAAAGCCATATCTACATTTTGGTATCCTTCAAAACTCATGTTGCAAATCCATGTGTTTCCAGTGAATGAAAACTCTTGATACATGTCTTGATGCATGATTAAGTGAAGCACTTGGAAGCAGCTAAAATGTCACGTTTCTACCAGAGATGACGTGTCTGCTGTCCATGGTGCTGAATCTGGGTTGTACTGTGACTGATGAGCTGATGGGCTTTGCAATTGAGCAACATTAAAAAAACAGCAGCAGCAGTTTGACTTCAAACTATGCAGCAGCAACATCAAGCAGACAATTTAACAGGTGATTTTATACCAAAGACACTTGCAGTCAACATCTGAAGACAGCAGTTTAGTGCACTGTTTTGTTTGTTGTTGTCATTGAGACTTTTCAAAGAACAGTTGCCTGTATTGAGATTTTCTGTGAGAAGTGTCTGAAAAGACAGCAAATGTAAATAAGATTTTGAAATATAGGTGATAGAAAATGATACTATCCATTAAAAACTATTGACACATCATATCCTTCTGATTCATATGAATTATTCTTCAACAATTTCCACTTTGTTTCTTTACCAGTAATAAAAAATATCCAACCCAGCTGCTCTTCATCTCTATTTCTGAGGGTTGGCAGCAGCATGTGTGTGTGGACCATGAATAATTCAAATCTGTCAGTGTTGCGTCTACTCTGTATGCTTTAAATGGTTAGCCCAGTTTAAAAGTCAGCTCTGAGTAATCTATTATTTATTGTTTTACTTTCTATTGTCCTGAACTCTGCTGAATGCTCTTGTCACATTTTTGGGAAACGCTTTCTAAAATATGCAGCATGGTTAATATGCTAACCCTGACAGCATGTGTTTTGCATTATGACCACTGTGGTGCAAATGCAAATAGCAACAGTGCTGCAGATCATTGCTACATATTTTAATACGATTAAATCTGAATACAAAATTGAAAATAACTAATGACCATGCATGGAGTCATCGATGTTCTTTCATTTCAGTGACACATTTCAAATCAAGCCTTTAAATAAGCTCATACTTTCACCCTATAATCTACTACCCAGCTAATTTAATGATTACTGCGGCCACTCTGGCCATGTCTCGCTGCATTTGGTTATGGTAATTACATGCTCTCTGTCTACAGTCTGCATTGTGTTCTATATATATATATTTTTTTCATAGTGGAAATTAGAGCATCAGATGATGGTTATGCTGGGAATGTTACCACATAATGGCTTCTCAGGCTCAGAGAAAGCAGCAGTCCCTGCTACACAGCATAATGTTGTGGTGACATAGATAACCCCAGTAGCTGGATTTCAGATATCTGAACCAATGCACACATGATTTTTGCAGCTACATACATACAATAAAAAAACAATGGATTAACAGAATTCCGTTAATTGTTCTGTTTTGGGGAAGATTACCTCATCCGATTTGAGACTATAAACACGTACAGCACAGTTGGTCAAGTAAAAGCTGCATCAGATGCACCACCTCATAATATTCAAGATTCAAACTTGAAAGGCAAAGCATTCATTGTTACTTTGAAGTAGGACTAGTTAGTTTTACTTATTATAATTAAAGTAAAGAACTGAGGTGCTGACTAAGACATACCATTGTGTGTTCCCAAGCAAAAAAGTGTGAACAAAACCTGACGTAAAAGCAAAGACAGCAATGACACACTCCATAGGAGTGGGCGCTTGTGGTGAGTCACTTCATAGTTTGCCAGCCGCAAACAAAAAAAGAACAAAAACAAAGATGACCATGACAAACATGTCAGGAGAAATGAAAAAAGCCACCAACAACTGCAGTGTTAAGTGTTGACGCAGTCCGCCTGCCAAATAAAAAGTTACAAATGACAGAGTAAGTCAAGACTTTAGATTAAAAAATAAAATGATGGCACATGGCGTGTACTTAACTTCACTCTGTAACATCACTTTGAAAACATGTACTACACCATAAATCTATGTATCATGTATATTTCCACTTTTATTTTACTCTGTCACTGCCATTTATAGCCACAATACAGTATCTTAATGTTAGAGGTTAAGTCACGGCCACAAATAATGGAATGATCATAAGTGTTTTGGTATTTGTCCTCTGTACACCACCACATTGAATTTGAAATGAACACTTAACATGTGAGCCAAGTCAAGACTATTAACTATTATTCAATGCATTTGACAAAAGTGTGGCATCAACCATTCAGGAATTACAGTCATTTTTATACACACACACACACACACATTTTTGGTGGCTCATAAATAATGCAACAGATGGCTGACAGGCAGTTGCATGGCCAGGTGTGGCCTGTTTCCTGATTACTCCATGACTAATCAAGCAGATAAAAGACCTGGAAATGGTTCTGAGAGTTATATTTGCATATGGAAGCTGCTGAGGCTGCTGCCTCACAACATCTCCACAAGAGATCCAAAGTGGAAATTGAGGAGGCTGTCTGACTGTCTGGCTGAAAAAAATGCAATAAACCCATCAGAGAGATAGCAAAAACACAGTGAGTGATCAATTCAGTTTGGATAATTCTTAAAAAGAAATAATTAACTGGAAGCTCAGCAGCAGCACAGGAGACAACTAAAGTGGATGACCTGGAACTGTCAGAACCTTTCACAACATATAGTCAAGTCAAGAACTCGAGGTAGGTGTGTCATTGTCAAAGTCTCCAGTCAAGAATGTGAATGCAGAGGCTTCAAAACAAGGTGCAAAACACCAGTAACACTGAAAAACAGAAAATTCAGATTAGACTTTTCAAAAAAAACAAAAAAAAAACAAAACTAAAACACCTGACAATTTCCGGAATAAGATTATCTGGATTGATGAAACAAAGCTTAACTTGTACCAGTTTATGTGTAAACTATGGAGAAAGAAAGGAACAGCTCATAATCCAAATCTTATCAACTGTCAGAAATGGTGGAGGCAGTGTTATGGTATGGGCAATGCATGGCTGTCAATAAAACTGAGTCACTGGTGCTTATTGATAACATCACTGCTGAAAAGTATCAGGGTATAATCTGTGTAAGAGCTACACTCTGGTCAGATTAAGCCAAATGCTGCAAAAGAATGCAGAATTACCCAGAACATACAGCAAAAGCTTCCCAATGTACCAAAAGCAAAGAAATTGCCTATTCTATACTGGTCAAAGGCATGCTTTTCATTTACTGTTGACAAGGCTGAAGGCAGAAGGACCCACAAACAAGCAGCAGCTCAAGTTAGGTGCAGTAAGGGAATGGTAAACCATCTCAAGGATCTAGTCTTGTCCATGGTTTCCAGACGTCAGGATGACATTGACTGAGAAAAAGTAAAAAATAGCTGGTTCCTTAATTTCTCATTAGGTTCATCGCATGGCTTGTGTCACATGGCTGGATTGTGACTGTGCAAACAGACAGAGCTCGGTTAGGTTTAGGTACTAAATAAACATGGTTAGGACTAGTAAAAATATCTGAATTTTGTCAGAGTACTTGAATTAAAAGTGAAACTACTGACTTCACATTGAGTCAAATTGAGTTTTTTGTTTTAATTTTATGTGGTAGTGAACAAAGGAACAACTCCATTATTATTTGTGGACATAATTGTGCTACAAAGTAAATCAAATAATAGGTTGGAGGAAATGGATTTATTTATTTGCTTTAAATCTTTATATTGTGAAGTTCATCTAAACAGTGCAGACCTTATGTGTGTTAAAGAGGCTAAAAAAACATCGAGACAAACTATGTTTTGGACACCACAAAGTAATGGCATAATTTACGAAAAATAAAACATAACTGCAAATTATGTAAATAAATACTTTTAGTGAAGAAAGATGTTGAATTTGTCAAGCCCCACAGCTTTAAGAATATTCAATCAGCACATCATGAATGGACTTGGTCCAAATTGGATCTTAATTTCATTCAGCTGTTTTGCATCATTTGATTTAGAATGCAACCGCATAGCATCTCAATTAGAAAAACTGTGAGTTAATCAGGTTCAATATTGTGACTGATCTGCCTGTGAGCTCACTTAATTAAATTTATCTGTCAACCAAATTCATTTGCAAGATGAAAGAAAAAGCATTCTCTCTGTTTGTATCTGTGAGCTCAAAATCCTAATAGCTTAATACAAAAGACCTTTAGCCTGTGTCTCTCAGGACTATAATTTACTGCAAGGGAGAGTTGTGAAGTGTTTGTTTTGACAAATTCAAGTATGTATACTGCATCTGTGCAGTGGGCCAAGTTGTTTTTGTGCCAGAGGATAACCAAACCGCCACGGTTTCATACTGGCACACACAAAAGCCATCTTTTAATTAAAAATTAAATAAAAGACCATCATTACTCTTCCAAAAAAAGGACCTGAGTGTAGACCTGTTAAACCTGTTGCAACACAGTCAGACCTGGACTTCCACGGTAAAGTGAAATGCCAGGGTTTACGCTACTTAAATGTGTGAACTACATGGTGTTAGATTATGCAAACTAGTTGGGCTGTTAACATTACTGAAGTTCCAGCCCATTCTCGCTTCAAGAGCATCAGAGACCGATGCTCTGCCACGTGTTGGCGTCAAATATCTAAGCTAAAGGTACCCCATTGGAATAAGAAGCTTTTAGCTTAACCTAAGTCAGATTGTTGTGCCTAACCCAAACGCAGTTGTCTTTAAGAATAAAGTCAATAAAACCATGATATTTTCACCTTATAACTGATTGTTTTGATAAACAGACCAACAGGAAGCTGTCATCATCCCTGTGGCATCAAGAAGTGACACACTTGGAGAGTTAAATTGTACCTTCAGCATCAGTGTTGTGGGAAATTATTCTTTGATGTGTTTTTGTGAGCAAAATGCCATCTAATGGTAACACTTTGCAATTGAGTAAATGAAAACTATGCAGTCAAATACGCAAAATGGCGCCCATATGTAGTAGCCGTGCATTTTGTTAGACATTATAAGAAAACTGTAAGATACAGTCGACTGTAAAAGTGGTGTGGCAGTATCAGACAAGCTTAGTAACAGCTTTGAATCACCACAAAATTAGCAGTGTATGTATCAATGTATCAAAAAGAGTGTCTCCACGACTACCCGCATCTACATACCTGCCATGAATGTCATCCCTTCCATTTTAGTTTAGCTGAGGATGACGGCTTTGACACGACACATATGCTGTGGACATTGAATCTTTACCTGTAAAAATAAGCAAAGTGGGGCATTTTTGCCCAAATGCGCAAACTATAGGGAGGAGAAAATGAAAACACACACAATGGCTGGTATTATTTGAGGGAATATGATGGAAAAGGGAAATGAAAGAATGCACCATAAATGTGTTACTATGGACCTTACATACATTACATTAGATATGAGAACAAGTGACACCTCACAGTGCTTTTCTGTCTGCTCATAAAGCCGCACATCAAATTTCAACACACTCAGTATTACAGTGTGGCTTTTTGATAGGTTTTGGACTCAACATCTACAGCACAGACAAACTAAGCTAATGGTCAATCCCATATCTACCCCCCAGCCCTACCCTTTAGTCTTACCCAACCCTGTCTCCTAAAAATTATGTTCCTATAGAACTAAACTGCAGTCACAATTATGTTTTTCTAAGAAACATAGTTGCAACCGAATTATGTTTTCCATCAACATAATGACTATATGTGCACAATTAACGTAAATGAGAAGTCAGAAACACGTTGATACTTAACTGCACTAAGTTAGGGTCAGGAAAAGATTGTCAGCTGGGTATAAGCTAAAAATTTAGCAGGACTGTGGTCACAAACTCCGGTTATACACGTTGCCAGTCCTGCATCATTACTGCTGATTTGCACAACAGTCTTATGTTTAAAAATGTTTACACATTTTCATGTCTGATACCCTGTGAGTTAACAGCATACAATGTCTGAAGGTTAACTAACTACATAAGGGGTAAAATTGAAAAATGTGATTGGCCCCAAATCAGGTTCTCGATTGACAGACTTTACAGTGAGTGGATGCAATTAATTTTTGCATTTAGTTTCTCAGGATAGCATTTGTTAAGAAAACAAAAACTGAATAAATGTCTTATATCATTTTTTCATCATTACTGTATTGCTTTATAATAGCTTACTTTTCTTTAAATTTTACCATTAAGAGTAACATCTTATACCAGGGACTCTTGTGAATACAGCACCGCACCTCCATTAATTCTTCTCAGAGTTCTTCATTAAAGGATAAGACTGCATTGTCCCTCATGTCAACAATCCTAGTGAAAAACCAAAACCAACAAAGCATTTATCTTACTCATGCTTGTATTGCCAAAGTCTGATATATCTTATTTCTCTGTTCTGTAGAGCTCCATTGTTGTCCAAAAACAATGTAAAAATTGTCAGTGAGCCACACTGCTGCTCTGGCTGACATGTTTCTTCATTATGATGATAAACAAGGGCACTGTAGTTTATTCTGAGTCAATCTCACATGCCGCCCTGCTGTCATAAATATTCACTTGAGCATATTCCTCTACAGATGAAAATAGTCCCCAGCAAATACAGTTTCCTCCTGTTTGAGTAATGTTTACTAAAACCTTCCACCCCTATCTTTTGTAAGACACTACTTGCGCTTTTTATTTACCCCTTTTAAAAAGATTTACATCTTCATTGGGAACAAATGTGCATGTGATGAAGCGCTACAGAAAAAGCTAAAAAGTCAGACTGTAGAGATATGGTCTTGTTGTTTGTTTTGTTTTGTTTTTTATTGTTTCTGTCATTTCTTGGGATTTGCTGACAGCACAAGAAATATTCTGTCTCTAGGTTTATCGTTAAATCCATGGCCCGGTAACATGGCCCTGATCTGAAGCAACCTTTTAAAAACTGACTGACCTTCTCTCGCTGTTGCCTCTGTTAGAGCCATTTTCTTGCCTTTCTATACTCAGTGAGCTCTTAGGAGTCAGCAACTCACAGCCTCTTGTCTGTCACTGGGAGCCTGACCTTATTCTTTTTCAGTCTCTGACAATAGCCACTACAGCTGTCACTACCAAGCTGTGCTTTCACATACTCTTTCACATACTCACAATAAATGAAACCCACCACAACATAAAGTCCTGTGGCAAACTGGCAGCACCATTTTGTAAACTTTGGGAAACAAATGTCATGTCATGAAGTGCAATCAACATGTGCCGGGTAGAAAAATATGAATGCCTCTTGAGGTAGCATTTGGAGTGGGTGATATTAACAGCAGCGACTACAAAATGACCTTTAAAAGGTGAAATACTACCAAACCACAGGTTTGGGAACTTTTCTGAAATGTTGCCAATTCACACCCTGTGAATTTGTTAAATATCAGTGCCCAATAGAGTAGTGACAGTGGAGGTAAACATGAGAAGGCTGATGGCTGATACAACCAGGTGAGAAGAACAAGGGGTCAACACTTTACTCTTTAATGAGCAAATTAAAAATGTTTTGTTTGTTTGTTTATTTTTGGGGAAATTTTTATAGAGAATTTTTATACAGAATGTAACTAACTAAATTGTATTTTATTTTCTTTCTACATAATGAAGATTTGTTCCTATTTTACGTATATGAAACACTGCAAATAAACTGTTTAAAATGATTTGTGACTGATTTGCCATTTTAAACTTTAAACAACATTTACATTCATCTGAAGGTGTCTCCAGTGGATACGAGAAGCAGCGACAATGAGGAGCGAGAAGGTGAAGTTGGATGTTCCAAACTGGCCACATCCATGCTACATTTAAGATCTATATTAAATTTCTGATGCCTATACCATTATATGTCATAATAGCAGACTCTACTCTCTCTTATTGGTAAGGTTGCTGCTGACAGAATAATAATATTTCATAATATGATTAGGCGCCATACTAACAAAGAAACTGGCATGGCAAGCCTTGGTAATTCACATTATGATAACCATTTCTTCAGGACCTATATAACTAATAACTGATAAATATTACTCCTACTAATTCTGAGAGAAATGTGTGGACTGATTAACTTCGCAGGGTTTTAATGTTTGAACAGCTAGCATACATTTTAGCTAACATATTTGTCAAGTGAAGTAATATGGTGACAAGTTGGACGATCCTCCTCCACCTTCCTACGCCTCGCTGTCATTACTATCTCAGTTAATAAATAAAAGTACAACGTTCTCGTTTCCTCTTTAATAGTATCTCTTCAGCTGCTGTATGTTTTTAATAACCTTAATTAACTTGGTTATTTTCCCTTTATTTCCTTGCTGCTGGTTATAACACTTTACTTACTAGGTAAAAATTAGTCTCCATGAGAGTATGTGCGCAAATATGCTGCTAAATTACCGTAATAAAACTGATTTATCAACTAAATAACTTTTGCCTTGGAGAGAGCCGTGGTATGCTGTTAGCAGAGCATCAAAAACAGTAGTGAAAACAATTTGCTTCATCACTGGATATGACCGGTGAAGAGGAAATGTCCCTGACCCAGCGACAGTCAGAGGAGAATCGCTCAACAACAGATGCTTGTGAGTCATTTATCTCACTTGCACTTTGACACTGAAGCCGTTATTGTCTGGCGTCTGCACAGAACAGCTCAAGCCTCTCACATCAAAGCAGCTGCACCAAATGACTCGTAAATGGAGCCATTTTAAAATAAGAGTATGATTTATGAATATTGGTTCCATTCTAGTGCAGTTTCAAGGGTTCTGGTTTTCACTTTCTACACAGCAAAAGCCCACAAACAGAAACTAAGAGGGTGAACAAGACCAAAGAACGTACATACATATTTACAACTTGGGCTTACTATAAACCTCATTAACAAAGAAACTGTTCATTTGTATAGAAACATTTTTAGTTTCATCATCTGGAACCTTTTCTTTTTATACATGGTTCTCAGGAAATATTTATCAGCATTTTACCTATTGTCTATCAGCAAATGTTTATCAGTGTAACTTTCATAATTTCCACATAATAAAAAATACATTATTTCTATACATTATGACAACTTCTAATATCTACCTATAAGTAAAGTAATTAATTTACAAGAGAACAACAGAAGCCAATTTCTAAGAGGCAACATGCAGAGGCTAAGATTTCACTATAGGCTTTGAACTGGAAAACATTAATTAAAACACACTAGCAACACTGCCTAATATGAAACCCTATTATTATTATTAGTACATTACATTGTATGTGCAAACACAAAATTCCAAAGTAACAAAAGATGTTCAGTTACATGCTGATCCAAAGAGGAAAACACAATACTTTTCATTAAGAACTTGTCAAAAAATTGCCTCACCAAGTATGTTATTATGATTAATGATGTGTTTTATAGTGAACCCTGATATGTGCGTTAACTGGTAATCATGATAAAATCATAGGCCAACTGAGTATAGTTTAATTGTGCCGCTTGTGGCTTGTAAAGAAAACAGTTGGACAATAAGTGACT
>OMLM01005279.1:4611-27263 GCA_900302695.1 Helostoma temminkii | reverse complement strand
AAGTGACTTGCCAACCCACATTCCTTCCACTACTCCACATGAACCCTTGGCTTCATTATAATAAATAAAACCTTTTGAGCCATTATTTACCTCATACATACTAGTATCACGGTGATTGATGAGACTCTGGTGAGTCTGTGTACACACCTAATTTGGTTCAGAAACATTGCATGACTAAAAAAGGCAGAAGAAAGAATATTTCAAGTCTCACACAGGCTGTGTGAGTAGTACTGCAATTACCAGTGATCGCAATAAAAATGTCACGCTTGAATGTAAATCACATGAAAACAAATGCAAAGCAACAACTGGAGGCAGTCTACTCACAGGGCTTATGTGGAAAAACATGAGGAAATAAACATCCCCAAGTATCTTGAAAATCATCACTCAATGATTTTGACTTGAACAGACCTTTGAAACAACTTATGAATTCACAGCAAGTCCTGACGCAGAGAAATGTTTGCAGAGGGATCGATGCACTGACCGTGATCCTGGAAAACTGCCTTAAAAGAGGCAAAAACTTCCCACAAAAGATCAATGTCCTGGAAAAACATCTGTGATGATACAACATCAAGACAGTGGTGATACAGTGTCGGTCAGCAACAAAGAGTATAGACTGTAGTTACAAGCGTTCAACATGTGTTTCCTTCACTGGGTGACTGTGCTCACTCTCTAGACACATCTCTGTGGAGGTGAACCTAATGTGTCCTAGTGGGAGAACACCCAGATGGTGCAAAAGGAATTACATGTCCCATCTGGACCGGAGTACCTTCTGATTCACCAGGGATTGCTAGGAAACACCAGCAATGACGGATGTACTGCTTTCCCTGATTATCCTACAGTACAGCCACTGTTACCTGGATACATGGAGTGATTGATATTTGGTACTGCTCGAGAAGAAATGGCATCCATCAGATTTATTAATGGTGCCTGGCAGTGATAAAGCTGCAGTTAAATCTACAGTAAACACAAATGTGTAATACACAGGAAGAAATACAAAGAACTACATTCAGTGACACCATGAGCCAATATCTTGCTTGTCCAACTGGAGAATCGGGCCTAGCTCCAGAGTCTCCCCTTTACACACTCACAGACTTTGGCGCTAAGTCCTTGTTGGTTCAAAGCTGCCTCGCTGTGAAATCAACAAAGTGTTTGAAGGCTCTGAGGCCTTCGTCACACACTTTTTGAGCCCTTCATGCGCACGTTCTATAATTCTGCGACTCTGCAGACTCTGCTGAAATGCAAAAAACCCATGTGCATAATAATAAAGCAAAAGTAAACAAACCATGGAATGAGTCAGCAATATGGCATTTCCCTTGCAATTATAATTTCACATTTTGCTAACCAGTGTTTTGCACTGTAGTTGTTTATCTCTCTTGAGATTTGGAGTTCGAATATGATGATCTGTCTACGTGGATCAACGGAGAGCAAACAATGGATACAGTACCTTACTTTATTAAACTACATATAGTGCAAGACTTCAGTCCTGTACTTCACTGCGCATAGTAATGTGTCTGGGGAATGCCACAGAGTGCTGTTCTACTTTTGAGGCAGCATGTCCTCACACCCTCCTGCACTTATATACGGTGATGTCACAGGTGATGTTGGTTTAAATCTGTGAAGTTTAGGGCTTACATGGGACATTAGAGCTCGGCCTCGGTCTTCCATAGTCCTCATTCAGGTCACAGCCATAGTAATCTATAAAATTCTTGAAATGTGGGGCTAGTGAAACAGTCCTTGTAAACTTGCTTCAGACCGATGACAAGCCACTCGCTGCACCTGTCAAGAAGGGAAGAGAAGAAAAATGTATAAGACTTGAAGGACGCTCTCAGACATGCAATTTACTCGTAATTGAACTACCTGAAAGGAAAGAGCGTCTGAAGCCTACTTACTGACTATGGAAGTGAGCTTGTGAAGGAGTTATTCACTGCCAGTAAAGCTCCACTAGTAAAGTGGGCCCACAGAGCCACACAGCCCAAGACGTGCATAAAAGAATGACCTAGATCTTTCTTGGTTAAATGTCACCCTGCCAACAAACCATGCGAACTCATACATATGGGACAGCAGATCCACATATTTACAAATTTGCACTTATCAAGCTTCATTCAGCAATTTGCCATGACATACCATATGTGTGACTGAACATTTCAGATACCCAACACAAGTCTCATGCACTAATTCCCTAAACCTTAATTATTTATATGCTACATTATCTGTTGTTAACATTATTCACTACTGTAACATAGCCCTATAGAACAAAACAACATCAATTAGAAGGACTTATTTTTGGGTTTGTATATTCATATATCCCATTCTAGTGAAGACAATTGTGCAAGAACATCGCAACAGAAAAAATTGGTACACATGTCCAGTTGGACCCAGGGTGACCTGATTACATTTTGGTGGTGAGAGGTCAAAGGTCAAGGTCACTATGACCTCACGTGCATCCCATTCTTGAAGAGGTGATATCTCAATACTACTTTGAGGGGATTTCTTCATTTTAGTACAAATGTCGAGCTGGATACAAGGACAAGCTGATTGGGTTTTAGTGGTGTTTACGTGACATACATAATGTTATCTTGTCAGCTTTCTTCATCCCAGCAACAATAGCCAACATTTAAAACCCTATAAATATTTTCAGTTTTTGTGGGTGGCAGTTCCACAAAATTATGTGTGTCAGCAAAACAGATACCTGTCAGCATCCTTATGCAGTAGTAGCAGTGTTTTTATGAACCTGAGAACATCTTTTGTCAGGATAGTGCATCTGATGCGTGATCCCTGCCATCTTCAAGTGTAGCAGAAAGAAAGGTAGAAGTGGTTGAAGTGGTAGAAGAAGAACAAACTAAAAGAAAGCACTTGAAATTTTAAAACTGTCCAAAAGGCAGGAAATAAAAAAGGCGATTGAGGCTGCAGATGTATTATGTCGATAATAAAATGTCAGACAATAGTGAAAAATACCCTAATAGATTTCCAGAGCCAGAGGTGATGTCTTTCAAATTTCTAAAGAAAATTATGTTACAAAAAAATGTGTTACCATGATAACATTAGCAATTACCAAAATAGTTCATGGGGTGTGAGGTAGCTGGGGGTGTTATTGCCTTTTTCCCCTCATCTGAACTACAGAAACTGACTGATAAAAGTATATGATATTCTGTCTAACACTGGGAAAACACAGAGACAAGAGCTGACTTCAAAGAGAAATATTAAAAGCATCACCTTGAATATTGACTATATACCAGGTCACCAGGTCGACGTTTTTCAGATTTTTTAAACTTGTATTGGTTGCAGTAGAAAAGATTTAAGGGCCTTCTGTTTGAAAGACCTTGTTCATAAATGTGTCCATGTCTTCTGAGCAGATTGGAAAAGAGAAATGGTTCCGTTTTAGGTAAATTAATAGTAGGGGCAGCGGTGAGTGTGCTAGAGATTGTCTGAGTTTAACAATATGAGTATAAGTAAGAATATTTCTAAAGATTGTATCAAGTACTAAGACCATACAAGGTTTTGTGAATGAAACCTGCAGTTCAGATGTGATTATGATAGATTTACCAAAACTATAAATCTATGCTAATTCAAAAGCTGCAACCAGGAAAGAACCATGGAAATCTGTCATGTCAGTATAGTGCAGAGTGAGCTCCACTTACAGCCTGTGCCTCCAACACAATCACAACCACGGCTGTATTCATCATTTATATATTCCCTCTTGGGTAGCTCAGGCTATGTTGTAGAAAGCCACTTTACATCTCAACAAGCCTTAAGAGCAACACTTGATTAACACTTACTCTGTCTTCTTGTTCAGCAACATGGAAATGTAGCTAAAACAACAGCGAACAGGTACTGTGCAACACAGCACTGTCAGTGCTGAGTGAGAGTGCAAAATAAAATGACCACAAAAACAACACTGAAAGTGTATTTGCTTATATCTGCATCACCTTTCATATCGTTATATCTGCATCACCTTATCTTTTCAAAATGATCTACAAATGTGATGTAATAGGAAACTGAACAAAAAAATTCTAATTAGCTGGTGTGTCCTCCTCCAGTAACTCAAAATAATTAGGAGCTTTTCTTAATGAACAAGTTATATAATGTGCATAATGAACACAATCAGCAATGTGTATTATGAAGGCACGGGGCGCAAACCCTAGTCTCAAAATCTTCAATGTGCATCCCTTGTGAAATACAATGTGTAGATCATGGTCAGTGAACATACTCCAGGCAGTAATTACACTTCCTTCAAACCGTATTTGGCATAATAAATTATTATATATAAATCTAATCACTAGCAGACTGTGTTATTAGGCTGAAAGTTTGAGCAGCACAGTGAGGTTGAGGCTGCATGCTCTGATGCAGTTGTGACAGCGCCTGAAAAATTATCCATTGAAGTAAAGTGGAGCAAATTTCTCTCTGACTGAAGGAATTAAAGGTGGCCAAGTGTTGTGAAAAGGTTGGGCTTGACTAGGCTGGTCTAATTGCATAAGCCTTGGCCTTTCTCCAGGGGCCTCCATTCACTTTATAAATCATATGTGTGTCTCTTTTAAACTGCAGCACTGCAGCCACTGGTTATTTCTGCTGCAGGTCTTCAATCGTCAGTCCTCCAATATTACTTTCCTTGCTACCTAATAATTCATAACTTCCATCAATCCTGCAGGCCGATAATGTTGCACTCTTGATCGATTTGGAGGATGCAGCCACTGAATCATAATCACCGAACAATCTTCTCTGAGTTGTAAACAAACTTACAGTTGTTCATGAGGATGGCTCATAAAGGTAAAGAACCATAGTGAACAGAGCCATTCTTTGTTAGAAAAGTGGCAGTGATGGCTATTAGTTCAGAGCCCTGAGGTTGACACTGGTCAGGGGAAGGGATGGGATGTCTCCTTTAATCAGCAGACTCTTCACACGCCTTTCAGCGAGTGCCAGATCAATTTCACAGTTCTCTTAAGAAGGAATCTTCAGCCTATTTTTCTGACGATGAAAACACATTTCATCTGAAGATTCGGTACAGGTTTAAAATTTCAGTTTCAGCACAGTGATTGTCATTATCAGTGATTGCATAAAAAAAGAAAAACATCACCAGCTCTGTAAATATGTCTTGACAAAAAAAATGTTATTCACATAATGAAAAAAAACACACTACTGCAATTTCCAGATGGGATAAAGTCAAGGACTGTAAGCACACAGGCTGATGTGTTAGGATTGCTATAAATCTGAGGGTTGGACCATTCATCTTTCCATGATCCATTTGACCAGGCGATACTCCATGAATCCAAATAAGAGATATGAGGGGCTGAGTAAAAGCTGACCTTCACAGGTTACACTGCCATTGCCAACTAAATTTTCTTCTTTTCCTTGGAAAAAACAAAGAAACAACCAAACAAACGGTGACTGGGGAAACCCTATGAAAACTGACCATGCATTTGCATTATGTTATGTGAATCACTGTTTCCTGTCTGGAAAATAGCAGAGAGCTTTCACTCATGTTATTGTGCATTCACAAATAACAAGCTAACAAGCTGTGTGTGGCAGAAATTGAATGCACCACACTCTGCTTACTTCTAAACAATCGCATGTGGTATTTCAGAGTCGATATACCATAACTGAAATTGAAGCATTGCATATAGTATTATGCAGAGTTTTCCATCTATGTTAGTTGTGAGTGCATTCTCTCTGGAGTGCTCTTTCTAGAGGATGGTAAATTGGTTTCACAAACCTTTGATTAGACAATCCCCCCTACTTTCATTATGTTTGCTGTCGATGAGTGATTGCCCACATGCTGAGATAAAAGACTAGTCCGGGAACTGAGGAGATGAGGCGAACGGGACATGATAATGAAATGAAATGAGGCATGAACATTGTGTGTTGCTGTTATCGCTTAAGAACATGGAGAAGGGTAAAGGGACCTCAGAGATCCCGGCCCTACCTAATTCTGTACCACCTTAACGGACACTCGTTCTGCTGCTGCTGGAGAGTTCATCTGTATTCTGAACACGCTTCTGCATATTTAGCTTCAAAGTCTCTGGAGAGAGAAAAAAACAAAAGTGGAAAACGGTGAGTCTAGCCTCAGTGCTGTGTGTATGTAAATGCATCAGCATAGTTAACACTGTATACATTTAAATATCAAATGCCGGTGTGTGCTTGACTCATGCTGTGCCAGAGCAAAGGGTTAAAGGGAGTCAAGTCACATTTTAGCTTAAGACTTCAGTGGAAAATATCAGCTAAGGGCTTAATATTGTACAATATTTTTTTTTGTTTGTTCTCTTATTTTCTTTTTTAAATTATATTATTGAATTTAAATACAATGTTACAGAGAAGAATTAAAACTGATTAGATATCATACAAGTGATTATTCTGCTAATAACCTATTAATGTTCAATTTCATTTACTGTGTAACTGCACAGAAACAATAGTATGAGTCAGACACTGAAGAGCAGGTCAAATTAGGTACATTTATTAAAAAGTGATGCAGAAAACTGCAGGCAAGTGCTTGGACGAGGAGTGAAGTTGGCACACTAACTGTGGTCAGTAACAAGCAGACAGCAACACCGGGTAAACAAGCATACAGGAAAAAGGCAAAAAGCAAAGTGCAAAAACATGCAGGAGGTCAAAACAACTGGCAGGCAGACAGGTGAGCACCAGAAGGTGGGAAAGCTACAGCTGGGATGGCACGATACACGAACTAGCTGAGTGGAAACGACCTTCTATATGGAGAGCTAATGAGGTAGAGGGAAAGCTGTGAGCTGGTGGGTGCGTGGGGGTGTGGAATCGGGTGACTGGAAAGGTGGGGAGGGCTGGGATTACTGCAGGGGCAGTGGGAGTGGCCAGGTCTGAATAGACAAGACAGTGAAAAACAGCAAGGAAGAATCTAAATGAAGTGTGACATATTTGTACAGTAAAATGTGGTTGTGTCAGTGATCCAGAAATATAAGAACAATGGAAGAGTAAACCCAAAAAGGTCAGTGGATTTTGTCACTCCTACTATTATTCTTTATCATATCTCCACTGGGAACTATGATCCAACCACCACGTGAGTCCAGTTTGTATGTTATAGACATTGGTTTGCATTTTGCATGATTAAAATGTCTGCAGTGTTAGAAATATACAACAGAGAATTAAGAAAACCTAATACAGTGATTATTAACATATTATTTCAGAGCAGAAAAGTTTCAGTTCACCACTACACTATGAAGAAAAGGCGATGTGATCTGAAAATACAACATCTCAGTTCAACATAATAGAAACACTGGGCTCAATATCACCACCTTGGACACAAATAAATCCAAATCCAAGTCTTTTAGTAGAACAAGTAAAGCAAAGCTCTTGGCTGATAAGGTAAATTTCAGCATCTTTCCCCAGATCACAAGCTTCTCATTATAGGCACAATCCTCACTGAAACATGTTTAGTCTGAAGGTGTGAATTTCAAATGAGCTTTTCCAAATGCACAAGGACAACTTGACCCATACAAACCAGACTTTAAACAGTCATGCTGTGGGTTCATACTGTATAGGGCACAGTGCCATATAATTACATTCACTCTGACTGGAGTACAAAGTAATGAAATACTCAGTACAGACAGTCCTTAGTCAGTGTGAACAGACCCCTCAGGTTCTGCATAGCCTTGCAGCTCTAATTAGCAGTCGCTTCGAGCTTTAAAACATTGTTATGTGGCATGGTGACATTTTGAAGCATGCATTGCATTACAAAACCACTCAGATGCATTGGGATAATGTGAGGATTTCTGACCATCAGCAGGATCACAGACTGTTAAATTATTATTGTTGTCTTGGAGGAACTTATGAAAGTCAGCACGTTCTTCAGGACATCAACATATATTATACGAAATATATATTATATGAAATGTGAAAAATTGCAATATGTTTTCCTATCTAATGTTCATATTTAAATACAATTCCCATTTTTACATTGTTTCAATGAACAATGAACATTTGTTACTGCAGCCTCAGCTGGTGAAACACTGGCTAACTAAATAACCACTGCAAACTTTGAAATACAGTATTTGGCACAGAAGTCAGTGCTTAAAGTTTGTCCTCATTTCGTGTCAACAAAACAAGACAAAGATCAATGTCTGTACTTTTGGACAGGGGATTATTTTATTGTATTTGGTAAGTACACAGTAACAGTTACAGTACAACAGTGGCCCTGTGGCAGCAAATGCCATTTGCAATAGTGCCCTAATGACAGCTGGCAAGCTTTTCTTCATATGGTCAAATAGCACCGCTTTGCCATCTAGTGTCTCTTGAAACAGGCCCATAAATGCCGCTGATCTACTGCTTTGTTCTCTTCAAGCAAACAAAATAAAACACCTGCAACCATGGTGCCATAGTTATGTTTACGCACAAAAACAGCTTGGTTAAGTTTACAGAGATATTTAGTGAGGCTTAAGCACAAAAACTACAGGGTTAGGGTTGGAAAAAGGTTCTGGTTTTAAGTACGTCCCTCTGTTAGGTAGTGACATTATTTAAAGATCATTGTTTAAATACACAACTCGTCACACAACAAGTCCTGAGCTTTGTGACACATCCACCTGTTCAATCCTCATCCCAAAAAAGATTTTATTACTCTAAATTAAATGTGACCTAACTCTCCTCAGCCTGTATCATAATTACTTCAGCGGAAGTTTTCAGTAGACTATGAATGATTTGAGCTCTGACTTTATTCTCAAAATTCTGACTTTGAATTCAGAATTCTTTACAATCTGAATTTTGAGATTGAAGTCAGAACTAAAATAATGGTTTTATGGTAAAAACCGGTGGGGCTGCCACCAATAGATACACATGGAAACATCAACCAGTACTTATGGATTGCAACTTTAACTATGAATTACCATTCTTCCAATCCTTTTCATGCTGTGTTTAACTGAATGTCATCCACAAAGTACAGTGCCTATAAAAGTCACCCCCTTGGATGTTTCACCCTTTTATTGACAATATAAATAAATTATGGTTATTATAATTTGACAAAACAACTTTAGAAAAATAACTCATTAATGTCAAAGTGTCCACAAAATAATGTCAATTAAATAAAAATATGTAAGGTGAAATCAGTGTTTGCATTAATATTCACCTCCTTTAAAATGACTGACCTAATCCAACAGAGGTCCAGATATTTGGTGCTAGTAGTCCTACAATTAGTGAAATGAGGATCACCTGAGTGCAGTGAATGTGTCTCAAGTGATTGCAGTATAAAGACACTTGTGTCTGGAAAGTCCAGTCACTGGTTAATCAGTATTCCAGGCTACCATTGCACCATGAAGACAAAAGAACACTCCAAGCAACTCAGAGGTCATTGAAGAGCATAAGTCAGGAGATGGATACAAAAAAAATCTCCAAGGCACTGAACATCCCATGGAGTTCAGTGAAATCCATCATCAAGAAATGAAAGGAATATGGCACATGTCTAAATCTGCCTAGAACAGGCCGTCCACACAAACTGAATGACAAACTGATTTGCAAGAAGAGTAGTGAGAGAGGCTACTAACTGAGATAGGAGAGACTGTGCATACAACAACTGTTGCTCGGGTTCTTCACCAGTCAAAGCTTTATGGGAATGTGGCAAGAAGAAAGTCACTGTTGAAGAAAACTCATGTTAAATCATGAAATGGTGCTTTCTGGCCATAAGACAAGATGCTATGTTTGGCGGACAGAAAACACTCCACATCACCACAAACACACCATCCCCACAGTGAAACACGGTGGTGGCAGCATCACCAAAAAGGGCTTGGACTTTAAAAGGGCCGCCGGGGATCACACCCGATCCCCACACAACCTGACAGAGCTTGAGCAGTTTTGCAAAGAAGAATGGCATAAACTTCCAGTGTCCAGATGTGTAAGCCTAACTGAGACCTATGCACAAAGACTCTGTGCTGTGATTGCAGCCAAAGGTGCATCTACTAAATACTGACCTGAGGGGGGTGAATATTAATGCAAACACTGATTTCACATTACATATTTTTTTAATTGGCATTACTTAGTAGAAAACAATTTTCACTTTGACATTAATTAGGTATTTTTCTGAAATTATTTTGTCAAAGTTGCTAACTTATATTGACCACGATTGACTTCTATTGTCAATAAAAGAGTGAAACATGAATACTTTTTTTATACACTGTAGTTTACACCTCTTTCTCTTAAAATTTTGAAAAATTCTGGATTTAAGTTCAGTCACATTAAATAATACATTAAACAAAAACAATTAAAGCATTATTTTCAGCACTGTAAGTCGCCTCTTCCTACCCCATGGTTAGCCGTAGGAGCACATGCTGACTAATAATAAAGTGTCATGATGGGGTAGTAATAAGCTGCTTGCACAGATGATTTGCAGGGCAGTTTTTAAAGACTTCAGTGTTTGCCACACACAGTGTTATGTGTGATGTCAATCTATTAAACTTCACTATTCAGCTTTCTAGCCTTATTTCTCTGTGGCTGTGTGGTCAAGCGTCCTTTGTCAAGAATTTATCCTCAATAAGTCATGAATCTGGAGTTGGTATGGCTGTCCCCTAAGTATGCCTGGGAGTTTTTCATATGACATGCTAATTATGTAACCCCCAAGCTACCTCCAAATGAATATTCATATAAACTCTCTAGCCACAATGTGCTCATAAGTCAAGGTTAGGCACCGATGCTATGACAGGCAAATGCTGCAGGGTAAGCCCTGATCTGTTGTTCTGTTTTAAAGAATGTGTATTTATTTGCTTTATGCAAATTTAAAGGTTTGCTAAACTTTTTCCACATTTTTCCTCAGTTGTATCCTGTTTTATATAAGGGTGAATATTCTCCTAAAGATACTGTACATTGCTGTCGATTATATTTCTGCTGCATGTCAGATGATCTGCTTGATTCTACTGTATCTGGGATTCAAGCAATGATTTATGGCGTCACCTTCTTATTTGAATAATAGCACATCAGAAACTGCATTACTGTCCAACTAACCATAAGTATTGTAATCTAGTCCTTGAATAATTCCCCTTGATAATCAATGGTGCAGAGATCCTTGTATGATTTATTATCAGCTAAAATGACAACTGGAGT
This sequence comes from Helostoma temminkii, assembly GCA_900302695.1. Lineage (NCBI taxonomy): Eukaryota > Metazoa > Chordata > Actinopteri > Anabantiformes > Helostomatidae > Helostoma > Helostoma temminkii. The sequence goes on along the minus strand of OMLM01005279.1, from coordinate 16,220 downwards.
TAACTAAGCATACATGCATAGAGGAAGAGGCTGCTGCTTCCATCCATTGGAAAAAGACCACTGCAGTTTCACAGAATAAATCAAAGATTACTGGTTAGAGCTGGAAAATATTAAATCTAGGTTGTTATTTAATTCCTATTGCAGGGACGAGAACAGAAATAGAACAGAGGTGTTTATACTTAATGAGTGGTCACTGTGTAAAGCATCTAAACAACTAACCCTGACTGAAACTTTTAAAGTTATTTGCCTCCTGTGGGAATAGAAATAACTGACCTTAATCCACTTAACCAGACACCAGGTTCAAATGTCAGATAGATGCCAAACCCACAAATGACTCTAAAGAAGATTTACGACATCACTGTCATAAATCTATAAGATCACCAGACAGGCAGCATCAGTCAACAGCTGCCTAATATAAACAGTGCGGGATTGAATGCTGCACACTTTGTGTTGAGCCCTGCTACTGATATGTCACATGGGGTTATCAAGTGGGTACCTCTTGTCACAAATGTCACATTGAACCGGGTCAGTGAACTCAACAGTGGTTTCTAGCAATAGACAGGAGTGTGAGGGAAGAGTCTGAGCCACAAATATGATACCATCTTCTACTCTGGACTGCAGTCTTCTTGTTCCTCAAACTTAGCACTCTCAAGGTGATTTTAAATTGGACAGCAGCACACCGCCTCACACTGTGCACCAGTAAATAAGACTGCAGTAAAGACGTTTTTTAATTTTTATTCACAGCATAGTGGTTTTTATCTCCACATATTTAGTTGTCCAGAGACTGTTTGTTTTAATGCACGGTTGGGCTCAAACTGATGGATGCTCCGTAACTCAGTTCACATCGGAGACACAGATTTTTTTCCTCTCTGAAAAGTAGGTTCAGTGAGTTTTATCTCTTATTGGTCCATAGAACATAAGATAGGTCACTTCCTTCACTTAAACTGAATATGTATTGACAGAGCAAGGGTGAGGAGCCGAGGAGTGGTGGACCTGAACCAATTTCTAAAAGAACTATTCCAGAAAACTATAGTTACGTTAGAAATTGAAGTGACTCTTTTCTTAAAAACTCATCATCATAATAAGCCTTTCCCTTGTTTTGAAGTTATATTTTGACATGACCCAAAAAAGACCTTGTGGTTTATATATTTTAAAACTATTTTCTAATTTTATTGACTGTAGCTGTTAAAATATTTTAGATGCAGCCTTTTATTAATGAATGACACTCTACATTTTTTAACTAGTCACAATGAGGTCAACATTGTTTAAGAGGTTTTTCTGTTCTAACCTAGGCCAAAACCATATCTAAGCTGATCCAAGTGTGGTTTTATTATTATATTAGTTCAAAATATTGGTTTTTGCAGTCTGAGTGAAGAACATTTCTATCACATTTAATATTCCAGGTGTCCAGTGCCAAAGATGCTCATTTGGAGGAAGATGGGGAGGTTTAAACAGTCAGTCACTTGACAGAGCGAACTGGGACAGCAGTATATTTTCCATGAACGTGAAATCAGAAAAGGAAGCACTGAAAATGAAGTAAAAATGGGATGCAGCAATGTGGAAAGAAGCTCTATCCCTGGGAGCGGACAGACTGATTACAGCAGTGCAGTAAGTCATATTGAAGACTGGTAAAGGACTGAGGTGAGCGGTGCAGAATAAGTCACAGCAGACCATGCTAATCTTTTGAACTTTCAAACAGAGCTGTGCAGGTTGAGCTGAAAGTCTAAGAAGAGCACAGGAGGCGTTAGAAGCAGCAAGAAAATATAGAGAAGCCATCAATTAAAAATTCTAAATTAAGCCACATTCATCTGTTGCTTTTTGTGTGAATTACGTTAACGACTGAACAGTACTGAGTCAGTCCGCTAATGCTCGTTCTTGGCACAGTGCAGTGTGCAGCTTTTCTGATACTAAACCAAGACAAAGAGTGATGCATTTCAGTTCATACTCTTGTGAATAAAGTGCCAAAGACAAATGGTGTTCGAAGCACATGATTAAAGCCAGTGTTCCTTTGTCATATTCACCGTAGCTGAATAACGTATTGATCAACTCTGTGCAATTGTAACTCAACTGATGATGCTCATAAAAGCGGTTGGAGTATCTGAACTCCTTTCGGAAAATCCTTCTTGCTGAATGTAAGGCAATTTATCTTGACACATGCTAAATTGGCTTTTCTTCATTATGTGGTGCATATATAAAGCAATACAATTGATTGATTGCGTAATTACAATAATCTTGAAAACCAAGGATGCTCTAAATGGAAAACCCCACCATTAGGACATAATAATCTTTTAGTGTCTCCTTTTAAGATTTTTATAAAGATTTCAGCGCAGACTGTAAGCTTCACATATTGCATGAAGTTGCCCTGTGAGTGTTATTGCTTTATTTATTTAAGTATGCATAATGTGCATCTATGATGCGTTTGGTTGCAGTTCCATGACAATAGATACACAATGATAAACCTTTGTAGATGCAAAATGTTTAAAGAAATGTCCAGCTCTTCAAATTAAGGTTGGAGGGGACTCAGAATAAAGTACAATGCAGACCAATGAGACACATCACTTTAAAAAAATGTGAATTGCAAGAGCTACTTGAGTGCCAGTATCATGCTAAGCTTCACTGAGTCTGGACTCGTTTTACATTTGCCCCCCCACCATGTTCAATCACTGGCTCAGGGGAAAGAATTGACACTTTTCCCTACCCAGACATGATGGATGCAATCAGCCCAGATCACCAATGAATCATGCTGCACCCTGTTAAAAAACAGGAAATAAGCAGCAGGTTATAGAGAAACAGTGGCACAAATACCAAAACATGTTTAAATGTTTTGTGTTCCTCGATGCTGATCGTGCAGTCCACATAATTACACATGTATTAAAATAATTATTACGAAGCACATTCATATCATCAAGCTCACACCTGCATTTAAGTATACATTTAATAAAACATAAATGAAATCTTCTGTACTCAAGGATACACAGTCAAAAAAACAAGGTCTTATTTTGAGACTAGTTGACACCAAAACTGTGTCCCAGTTTCCCAAATACAAAAAGCACGCCTGAAATAGTTTAGTCAAAACTCCTAATCAACAGAATAATACATCATGGTGTCTAGAAAACAAACATTGTCGCCTTATCAAGGACAGCAGGATTAACTCTTTTCCCTCTAAGTGAACCAAATAGCTGTGGCCTGTAGTTATAGATAAGATACATGTTATTTCCGATCTGTTATATTAAAGACGTCTTTTAATTTTGTATTTGAATTTAGCAAAATGTACTGAGTACACAATTTTCAATATAACAGCATTTCTACATAAACATTTCATAAGGGCTTTATAATAATAATAATAATGACAAATATATTATTTATTAACCCTTTGTGGAAATTGGTGTTGGACAACTACACATATACAGTGTGATGGCTTTACTATGGAGTTTCATTGTCCAAGGACTCCCTGACATGTGGCTATGAGGAACTATGAGTCAAACCACTGCCCCTGGAGTTCATGGATGACTGCTCTATCAGCTGAGCCACTTCAGCACAGTATAATCTACTTTTAATGTACTCATAAACTGAAATAAGTGTTTATTGTTGTGTTTGCGAACAGCTATTACAAACCCCCCCCTTAAGGCAATATAGTAAAAAACTGTTCTAATAATATAAAATGTCCCAATGCAAGAAATAATTTTTGACAATATTATACATTCATATGGGCAAACTGAATTTGGTTTTCTATTAAAATAATGAGAATATGTTCACAATTGACATAAAACACTAGTTGCAAATACACAGATAAAGAAAATGTCAATTGAATGTACACAGACAACAGATATGTATCCACCAAAATATCTGAGCTACAACATCTTTTCTATCTAAATCTATCAACATTCAGTTTTTAAAATGTTTTTTGTTGTTGAGTTAACATCAAGTAAAAATTGTGGGTCATCTCAATTAAGAAAAATCCAACAGTGAGTTTACATGTCTTTATTAACCAAAAATGTGATTTTTCACTAACTATCTAAAGTGCTTTTGTCACTTAAACCACTCAAACCGAAGCCTGTGCTTCATCAGTCCTCCATCCATCCTGACCGCCTCCTTGTGGCTTGCTTTCCATTAATTTTCGTAGAGCTTCGTTCATTAAAAAAAAATGCATTGCACCACAACGTAATCATAATAGAATATTATTCACTGCAAAAATCTAATTATTCTTGTAGTCTAGTTCATTAGGACAGTAATTTTTGGGATCCAGGGTTGACTGCTAACCAATTCTTCATGGGTCAGACATCCAAGATTAAAAAAAGTTAGAAAAAGAGAAAGAAAACTTCTGTATAATACATTTTTTCACAATAACTGTGATTGAGCACATTAACACAGTAGGTGTGGCTGCATATGGGATTTGTGCTACTATACTAAATAAAATCATGGAATAGAGAGTAAACTATTGGTATACGCTGCACTCACTGCACACATCATAATCACACAGCTGCATTTCCTACGGCACAGCTACAGCATCTGACCAGCTGCATGTGTCCCTTTGTTTGTGCGACTGTTGTGCCTCAGAAGATGGAGTTGGTTATCCATTAGTTGCATGATTCGGCTTCCAGCTCCTTCTGTCTGCTTGGCGAAATATTCACAACACTGAATCCCAAATTGCTCCCAGAGGCCAGTCCAGCACTTTGTATGGCAAGTCTACCACCATGTGCGTGGGTGGGTGCATGGGTAAATTATGTCAGTGCCATGGCTGCCAAGTACCCACTCCAAAAATCACTGGGTCAAATTTGACCTAATTTGAATCAATAAAGCACCAACAGAGTACTGTGTTAGCTCTGGTACTCATGGGTAGAAAATTACCCAACACAATATATATTTTCACCCAAAGTTTTCATATTACTCTTGATAAATTATCCAAAAGAGAATGTGACCATTTGTTACTGATTTTTAATATTCATATCCCCAGGCAAAAGGGACATTTTTGACCTGGCAATTTCTGTAGTGTGTAGAAAAGTGCTGTATACTTGATGTGTGAACAGAAAACTTTAAATTACTTACTTTGAAATAATGTTCCCTTACCAGTTTAGTTATCAAATAATATAGTTATTTTAGGAGACAGGATTGCATAAGAATATGAATGGTACAATATTCCTCCTAAATGTTGTGCAGGTCTCATCTGCAGCTGCTACCAAAGGTGGTCCAAGAAGTTATTAGTGATAGGGGCTAGCTTACTATTTTTGTCAGCACTTTGACTGTTTAATGGCAGCAATTTTTATAAGTGTGTGTTACAGCTTAAAGCACATTGTGTTTGTTTATACCTGTGACTTGGATGAAAATCAGATTAGCTTTTATGATAAATTAATGCAGATATGAAGCATGAAATAGTTCACATACTTTTTCTTGCTTCTGCATTATCAGATGTTACATTTTTGTTATTTTATACCAAAACATTAAGCGAAACACAGTCGAAACATAGACAGAATACAAGCAAATAGGGTACAGTGACCTTAAAATTTCTCCAATGTTATTATTATTTCATGTTTTCAGTGATTAAAGGGCACTGCAAAACTGCAGGGGAGATTGATGTGGAATGCCTTTACTGAATTTGGATGAACTCCAATGAGAGTTCATCTATTCTCTGAAGTTTGCAGGTTTTAAAGGTCAACTGCTCCTGTGCTTCTCTTGTTGTCTGGTTCTACTATCAGAACTGAGGGCCATTTCTTTACATAATGGACAGCTGTAGGACACTCACAGCACTGCCAGTTGGACTTGGACTCTGATAAACCAGGTGATGGATAGTGGTGTCAGTCAGGCATGAATGGGTCCCCAGTATGCACCTCTGCACTCTTCTACAGTGAAGGCAAGCACTGACATCAGCAACTATAAGTCACAGTGTGCACTATTCTTCATACAGCCATGTCTCAGGCCACCACTCTTAGATTCTAAGTGTGCATGCACAGTATTATTTGGGTGATAATATATGAACATATTCTCAACATAAATATTCTTTAGTTTGTATACTAAATAGTGTGTCTTAAAGGTGTGTGTTTGGATTTATTTCTGGTTCAGCACAGACCAGCAGTCCTAAAATAAATGTGCCAAATGCTGTAGAAAAACGCATTGCATACTTCTCTCCACTGAAGTGTAAGGCAGTGGCTGGGGTACTACAAGTAGAGTGCTGTTTGTGCTTCTCAAGCAATTTGAGCTTTGCTAAGTGCATCTTTTTATGTGGACCTGACAGTAAAAGAACTAATTTTGGGCTATGCTTTGTTATTTCTGTGGCTGGGGGTGCTATAATTTGCCAATTCAGTTTAACATTTTTCGGTTTTTATAGCTTGTTCCAAGAAATAGAGAAATTGGCACTTGCTTGCATTCACCAAACGCACCTCAATCTTCCTTTCCATTTTGAGCTCTCCTCTAGCGCAATGTTCGGGCCAAAATCTCTTTGCACAAGGGAAGCAATATTTGGAAACATTTTCATGATAATAATCTTTCACTTATTACCCCTCTCAGAACAAACTCTGACTACATATTTTTAGTTCAAACATGGAAGCCTGGCCTAGCTATAATTGTAGTTGCTTTATTTCAGCCCTTTACAACTAAAACAAAGCACTAGTTGTTTACTGTATAGTGAATCAGGACATTCTCTGCTCTGCTGCTAATGCTATTGTGTCTGACTATGAACAGCAATATTACTGTATATACAATATTACAATATTTTAGACACAAATAACAGAGGAGAAAGATGTTTAGTGCAGCCTTTCCAACTGTCTTGTGACAGCTGTGCAACACCTGCAAACTATCTATAAAATATGAAGTTGTATACACTGTAGTAGTGTAGTATAGTAAGATGTGGATTTAAAGGTGAAATTAACTAATTTGGAACCTAAAAACGCATATGAAAATAACAATGCAACCTTATTTTATGCTGTAAGATGAATTACTCTAAATTGCACTAAAACATGTTTGGTCCACTTACAAACAATATAAAACATCACATGTGAGGTCAGTAAACAGCAGTGATGTCATTGTGTGTTAATGTACATGACAAAGCTGGTGAATTGTAGAGGTCTGCATACATTTATAATGAAATTTGATAATATCATTTGTCTTCAATTGACATGAACCCTCATTTATGTAGTCCACTTTACACACCTCATGTACAGACTGAGATTTACAGTAATGTCCCTGCTTCACTACATTTTACTGCTAAACTAAATATGAAATGGGAGAAAAAAACTGCAGTTCCCAGTGAATATAGATACAATAACTCAATGAAAAAGTGAAAGTATATTTTTAGAGATTTTAGTATTCAGACCTTTAAAAGGTGTGGATTCATAGTTATATGTGTAAAGATTTCTAACGCTTTCATTTTTCACAGTTATTATGTATAGATTGAAGGGTGAAAAAATCTAATAATCTAAAATCTATAAAAAAGCATTTTTTTTCCATTTGAAATGAAATTTGCAGCACTGTGGAGAAAGTGTAAATGCTTTTCAAAGCATCTCTGTTTGATACATTATATTGTCATCATATAATGAGATCTGTTCATTATAAAAGTCCATAATGCACATGTTAACCAATAGGTTGGGTGACTTGAACTTATTCATGACAGATGTTTCTGTGTACTGTCCTCACATGCAGTAATCCACAGCAGTGTCATAAAGTGATACCATCCTTATATTACGAGATTAAAAACTATTATGTTAAGAAATGTCCTTGGTTCTTGTGACAGGGTCCTGAGAATGTGCACTCAAAAATGCCAACAAGACTTTATTTTAAAATGAAGGCAGATATTAAGCAGCTGAGGGAATCGTAGGAACCAGGACCAAACAAGAACCAGTCTTCTCCTCAGAGCAGATGAGTGTTTCAGGTGATCTAAACAAAAGATATAAATTAGTTATAAATTATGTATAAACAGAGGGAGAGAGACCAGAATCTCCAATATGGCAGCCTCCAGTGTTTTGCACCATGAGATGAAAAACAGGCAGAAACACGGGAAACAGGATGAGCAAGAGTCAAGTTTTTGCAGTCAGGTGAATAGGGGGCAGTGGACTAGCAGAGCTCAAGGTTAGAACACAGTCCAAGTCATATCCAGGCAAAGCAATCAGAGGTTACATACATATCTGGGGTGGTCAGAGGCAGAAGTCAGGTTTAGATCAGGCATGAGAATAAGGCTGGAGAGCGACAACACAGGTAGGTTTGATGACAATCTGGCAGGGAACTGACTGGACATGCTTATAAAGGGAGTAGCACAGGTGGACACGGTTAAGTTAATTACCTAAGTAAGCAGAGCAGGGATCGAGAGTGACAGGAAGTGACCATATATGGGTGAGACGGACAGGCATGCAGACTGGAGACCATGACAGTTTGATTGTTTACTAGCTGTTTCAGATGCATTTAGTGACTCATTCAACCTATTACAACTCAAATGTGTATATTCTGATAATACCACTGTGGCCTGGATAAGTTTATACAATTAAATTGACCATATTTAGAAAGGTTCACAATTACTGTTAAATAATGTGTTTATTAATGAGGAGAACCTCTTCTCATCACAGACTGAAAAAAATCACACCACTGGCTAAAGTCCTGCAATCTTTAAAGGTAAAAGTACTATTCCAGTTCTGGCAGTCAGTTTGTTTTCACCTGCCAAATTGTCACTTAGACAAAAATCCCATTTCTCTTTCCGCCTTCCTTCCATGTTTACTTGGAAACAGTGACACTTTGATGGAAACAGCTTAAAGATGAAAACAGCTGGCTGCTAAACATTATGATATGTCAAATAATAATAAATTTCTTTTCAAAGGATCAGCTAAATGAAGCTGCAGAATAAACACTGCCAATTGTGGAAACTAGGGCAGAACTCACTGAGCCTCAGAACTTAAGCTCTGATAAAACGTTTCCGAATGACTTGGTTTGTTTTGCTGTTTTTCTGTCTGTGAAATTAACTTCTGATAATAGTGTCATCCAATTACCCAAGAAGTTTACAAGCAAGGCATCCCACCAGCATATATTTTTATAAACTAAATAATAATAAAGACCAGTGGCTGTTTTGGGTGCAACCTCTAGTCTAACCGTTCTGTGATGTTGATTCAACAGAGCCCACAGAGAGGAACAGTTTCTGTAATTAATTTACTACAGTTTCAGCAAGACTTGTGAAAGGAGCCCTCTGGAGCTGTGGATCAGTATGCTTCTTTAGCTCTTCAACCCTCTGTGGGGCCATATCAGTGCAGTTTGTCATTGCCAAGGAACTGGTCATGGCTTTGAGTGGGGTTGGCCCTTTGGGAGCAGATAATCGTCCTGTCTGGTGCCATGCCAAAAGCAGCCAGAGCCGGTCATTTCATAATATTTAGTCCCTCTCCTCTAGCTTGTTTTTAGGTTGTCTCCCATCGACAAAAACATATTAGAAAAGTATACAGCTCTTTAAAATAATGATTCACATTAGCTATGTGAAAGAATCTGTCACAATCATATGAGAAGCCCATTACATTTATGTTGGACAATTCCACCTCTCACTTTTTATGGCCAGTATTAGGTTCATTTCAGTATTGCGGTGGTGACTGGGCGTGTAGCATATCTGACCTCAAAACCTTTTTCCATTATGTTTATTCACAACTAATTTGAAAAGCAAATACATTTTGAAGGAAATGTATCATTTGTGACTGTAATATATTTTCCCTTATCATAATGAGGAAATGTTTTAGTAATGGATTTGGCAAGTCGCAAATAAATTGACAGTGAATGTATCAGAAAATGTCATTTGTGTTCTGCTAATGTATCCAACCTTGCAGTACAATATACACTTGTAGGAACTACAGCATTTTTACACTATATGTTTGTATTTAGAGATTCACAGCACTTGGTTATAGAAGCACACTGTGGTCTAGAGATTTAATGAAAACGTTAACAGTGACTTAAGATACGCAAAACTGTGATCTCTCACTAACCTTATAAGTGCTTTGCTGCCTAGATTTGCGTGCATTACTTAAATGCAGATTTAAAAGGAGAAAAGAGATTTGGTGTCTGTAAACTAGGACAATGGCAGCAAAAACAGGTTTTCTGTTTAAGTCAAGTGGATCAACTACAAACAGGCACTGGACTGAGGCAAAGTCTGAAAAGACTTGCTGGGGATTGAATTGAAAGTCTGGCAGAGGAGTAAGGCAAACAGAAAAGGTAACTGTTTGCGACACTGGTTTCACAGTCCTGCACTTTGTATGCGAGCCAACCTCCCTGAAAATCTGGTGTTGCTCATAAATGAAGCACTTCATTCATTCAAAAAATATAAAAGTAAAAAAATCTTGCCTCTCATCATAATCCAAGCCAGTGATCACACTGCCACTACAATATAACTGTGAAAGCTATTTAGTAATATACAAAGTAATTTCCAGGGTTGTTGACTTTTATGGAAGAGACTAGAGACTGTTGTACAACTGCAATCTCCTAGTAATAATCACAATTTTTAAAACTGTAACCGAGGCGGCTCAAGTCTCTGCTCTTCTCCCAAAGGTGCCATTTTCCACATTAACTAATAAATAAATAAACAGTAGCAAATCACACGTTTATTTGACCTAGCCCTGCTATCAGCCACTCTGAAACCTTTTTGCAATAAATCCAATATTTATTATATATATACATATATTGGTATATAAGTTACGCTTTACACTTGACAATAAGACAGGTAAGCTGATGCCATAAACAGCTTTTTTGACCATTATGATATTAGCAGCATTTCTTATAAAATCATCGTCACCATACTCAACATTTAGCTTATATAGAATATGCTACTCCAACATTATTGACATTGAATTTCTTGGTAAGTAGCTTACGCACCAGAGATGTCTTCTTTCAACCTAATGATCAGTTCAGTTTCTACTGTAACATTTCCATTACAGTGAGATGTTCATTGAACCTCTTTTTAAAATTTGAGCATCTGCAAAACTCTATCGTTTATTTGCCGTAACACGAACCACTAAATCACCAAACTTGGTGATATCTATGGTCATGGTTTAAAAAACTGAAAATGCAAAAAAATAAGAAAATGCAAAACAGATTAATTTTACAATCTAGCTCCACTAGCTCTGCTTGCAGTGCCTGCCTGTAGTGGCTATAATGTCTATCATCATGCTACCCAATTCCTTGTGCAGATACTTGTCATCTCTCGGTTAAAACTGGAATGCCCTGTTTTCAAATCTCATTCTTGAAGAGTCAAAAAGGACATGGCACTCACACCACTCTTCACCTCTCTACATGGCTTCCAGTCCATCTGCCTATATAGTGGACAACTGAACAGCACCTTCCTAACTCAACACCTTCATCCAGGTCTACAATTGATTTCACACTCTGTGCTCTGCCAACAAACGATGTCTGGTGGTCCCCACACAAAGAAAACAATCCCAAACAAACATTAAAAAAAAAAATTACTCTCCCTGCTTAGCACTTCCTTATGCGACTAAAGGGTCTCAGGATAAAGGGGTGCCCGCCCTTCAATACAGCAGCTCTGCCATGAATTCAAATATTACAAGGTTATGGTTTGAAAGATGGGCGATAACTCCCCATTTATGTAAATAGGCACTGCACTTACTGCTGCATTACCATCTCTAGTACATATGCCCCCCCCC
>OMLM01005276.1:165261-182721 GCA_900302695.1 Helostoma temminkii | reverse complement strand
AGGAATGATGACAAATATATTAATTAAATTATATATATTTATATTAAAATAATAATTAGCAAAAAGAGAATAATGTGTTTTACAGGTTAATATACATGGATCACCAGTGTGTGTTCTACTCTGAGGTAGTTGTGTTTTTCCCTACTTTCACTTTTGGTTTGTCTCCTCAGAGTCATTCTGAGCTGCTTGATAAACCCAGATCCCAGACCCAGATCTTCTTTGTACTCTAACTCAACCAAATTCCATTCCACTGATGACTGGAAATAAATCCAAAAATAGGATTTTGGCTGCTTCAGTGCCACTAATTTTCATGCCAGCCAAATGAGGAACATTGGAATGCTCTGATGCCACAGAGGTTCACTTCAGCTTCCCCGGTGGGTGATTTGGGGTTATGGTTGGTGTAGTAGGTGGAGGCTGGGGTCAGCTTTCTCAAGCAGGTTGCCACTTTGGCTACTGTCCATCTCCCCCACTGACCTTGTGTTTTAATTCCAACCCACCACCTCCACCCCCAACTTCCCTCCTTTTTTTGCACCATGCCCTCCAGTCAGACCTCCATCTTCCCACAGGACCCTGTGTGCCCATCCAACCCCTCCAGCCCTGCTGCAGGCTGGGCACAGTGACAAAACCATAGCAGGGCCTTTGGCTTGAGAGCTGGCAGAATCTATTAGCTCCCAGCAGACCACAGCAGAACCTAGCAGGTCTCAAAACCCTGCCGCTATGAGAAAGAAGCAGAGAGCAACAGCACAGAGTGTGAACAGACAGGGTGATATATAAAGAGAGGAGAGCCAGATTTAAGAATGAAAAGTAATTTCACACTCAAGAAGTATTTTTAATTATAAAAATATATATATAAATAATGAAGTCACTGTGTAATGTCCACACACAACAGCTTAGGCCCAGCAATATGATGCACAGGAGCATCCTCCCACACTGCTTTATTGTGACTATTCTGATGAGGCTCAGCAGACAGGAGGCTGTTTCAAACTCAACTTGGCTCAGAGAAGATGAAGAGGTGAATAGAAGACTTCTTGGTGAGGTCAAGAAAAAAAACTCTGCTGTACTCCACTCGAACTACAAACTGTTTTCCTATCTCTGCTAACATTGCCACTAAATGACCTTGAATTTCACAGAATTGATTTTCTGGAAAACCATGTTACTGACTCTGTCTTCATAAAATAGTAAATATGGTGTTGTAAATGTGTCTAATACTCGATAACGCACCTTTTCAAATCTAATTTCCACAAAGAAATTAACATTCAGGCACAGATGGTAGATAGCACTTTATAAACAAAGAAAACCCATTAATGTAAATGTAATAGATCATTTGACACACAACGTCTGCTTAAAAATGTAAACACAAACATGATCTGTCTCTAACCCTAGCCAAAGTAGTTTTCATGCCTAAACCTAACCTCACGCGTGACTCTGGTCTTGAACTCACGTCTGCACATTGCCAGTCCTGCACGCCACCATCCATCCCAACCACCTCTTTGCGACTCAATATCGGTCAATTAATGTGACGTTTCATTCATTCACAAAATATGTTGCCTGACAACTTAATGATTATGTTTGCTGCAAACACGTAATCAGGACTGCATTCTATTTGTATAGGTATGCAACCTTTAGGAGACAGGCTTGTTTATGTAAAACTAATTTAACACACCATAATAATCTTAAAGAGCCTATACATTAGGCTGCATTATGCCAGAGGAAAACTAATGTGTAGTTGCAAAATGGGCGGGGCAGCTGCTTCTAAAATTGTTTTTGTTCCATTATGTATTTAATTTCCAGTGATTTCCATCAAGGATTTCAATGTTTGTGTCTCTGTTTCTGTTCAATACATAAGGAAAAAACAATCAATAATTAATTGTGTGTATTTATATTAATGTCTCCATATCCAGACTTGGCTTATGCATTGGTATCTCATTATTGTTTAAAAACTATTAAAAACACATCAGTAAGCTACACTGATACACTGGATCACATGTATTTTTATTACCAGTAACAGTTTTTTTTTCCAACAAAGAATTCCAACAGCCATCATGTCTTGGTTTGCTATTTTGCTAATTTGTAGCTCTACACATAAGATCAGCTTTGGATTACAGTTTATCCAGAATCTTACATGTCACCTACCCCCTATTGATTACCTGGATCAGGTATCTTCAGTAAATCAGAAGGTGTAGTATACTATCTCAGATAAGGATGGAGTGGATAACCACAGAGTGAATTGTTATCTTCCACCTTTTGATTTAAATGAATTTTAACATTACATGTGTTGTAAATATATATAATAGATACTAAAGGTACTTTTTCATGTTAGTGTTACAATTGAGTTGTTTGGTGCTAGAGGCTGGGCAAGGCTACTTTTACAGCTAGGCTGTAAAAAGTGATGGCCGTTGTCAGCCTGTGGAGCTCTGTCTTCAAATAAAACAGTCTCCTAGAGCATTGTACTAATATTTGTTTTCTGAACAGTAACTGAGTTCTATGGCACAGACAAATAAACTAAATGGCTCTAGGTTCACAAACATTATGGGCTGAGTCAGAGTATGTCTGTGTGGCGGAGTGGGAGTGAGTTTCACAGGTCCGTGAGTGAGAAGCGCAAATTCTCACCACCCCAGTCTGCTCATGACCCCTGGACTGAGTAGACACGATTGATTGTTATTTACAAAGCATCCCATACAGAGACTAAACCCAGCAAAGTACATAGAAAATCTAACCAGAAAATGCAATGTAACAGTCCAATAGGTTTATGTTGGGGTGTAGCCGTGCTGAACCGAGCAGCCTCACTCACACAATGTTACTATTTTCCTACTACAATGCACAGAGAGGTAAAGCTGTTTACCTTGACGTGAAGAAGGTTTGCGGGTCACAAATCACAGCGCAGGACTGCAGCATTTTAGTTCACATTTAAGTTCACTTAAAGTTTTTACTATTCCCAAGTATGTTCTTATGTGATTAACTGCATCACTCTCTAAAAAATAAAAGTGAAGCTGACAAACATCCACTGGTCACAACCACATTTCCTCCAATTTTTTCACAAGAAAAGCATCTTGTTATTTTGCTAATGGATGTTTTAAATGGGAAACACTAACAGCTGTAAAGGTTCAGTTAAACACTAAAATAATTTGTGTAATAATTGACACAGAAAGTGAGCCAGCTGAAATGCAACACAGGAATACGTCACGTACACAATCTTGCGACTTTGACTTTCCAAAGCCAGAGGAAGATCCAGATATCTGGTTTGTGTGTTTATCTTTATTCTGAGAACTGAACCAGAAGAGCTTTGTGCTGATCCAAGCCAAACAAGCGCTCCAAATGTGGGTCTTGTAACATTTTCTGTGAGAAAAAAAGGCTTCTACTTCTGGAACCGGAGGGGTCCAAAATAGGCCCACCCACCTCTATTAAAATAAATGTTTGATCAGACATGCTGTGGGGAAATTCTGAATACAAAAAAAGAGAATCCAATAGAAAAAACAGACACGGATTGTGATACTGTGATATGTAGGTCTGTGCCTAAACTATGTCAATCAATACAATTCTAGTATTCTAGTAGAGTACTGGACTGTGGACTTTCTACTAGACCAGTTCCCAAAAGCTTCACCGCCCTTTAACCTTCCTTCTCCTCTTACTTTTTCTTGCTGAACTAAAAACTTGAGTTCCAGCTTCATGTCGGACACATGTCAGCCTGTCAGTGCAGCCATGAACTCCACACTCACCTCTTCCTCCACCCGTAAATAATTAGCCCAAGGTCAGGGTTTAAAGAGTTTAATCATCCAATTTACTTGGACTCTGAAAATGGGGCAAGAACAAACAGGCTGATTAGCTCAGTGCATGAGTAGAATGTTTCCTCTCTTCCCATAATCCTCCAGGGCTGTGAAATGTACTCCTTCTGATCAATGACAACTGAGTGACAGCTGGCTCAGACTGTAAAATACAGACTGTGTGTACAATACATATGCACGTCTTCTACAATTCTTTTTTAACAGAGTAACCTTTATGGTGGAGAATTATGGTTTTAGGCACATTTTGCAGCAAAACGAGGGCAGATGTGATGTGTAATTTTCCCTCATCAGATTTCCACACTGGCCTCAGCCAACAAGGGGTAATTTGTTGCTCTCCTTAGCCGTCACCACAAGGAGGAAACGTCAACTTGGCCCATCAAAACAAATCCCACCAAATCAAACAGACTTCCAGCTGACCGTTTGTAGCTGCACTAGCACCTCCTCTCCTCTCCATCAACAGGGCAATCACTTGTGTAAACCCGCTTAAGATAATTGCGTTTTTCTTTGACATTCATCCATGACATTTCCCAACTGCTGACAGGAAACATTCCTCTTGTCTGATCATATATGGTGTCTGGGACTGGGTCAATTTTGATTATTAGAGCACATTATGGCTACAGTACAATCACCATTTGATCGGGGAGTTTCATCTGGTTATTATGAGATCACATGGTGATCTCAACATTTCCTTGCAGAGGCTGTTAACGTGAACAACGTAGAATTTAATGAGGGGCAAAGATTCCAGCAAAGGCAAAGTGGATTATGGTTTACCACTCACACTTTAGGTCCAAAGTAAGATTAGATTATAGGGAGCTGATGTCACAGAATGTTTGATGCACAATAGAACAGCTGTCAAGCAGTCTTATTTTCTGGGTATTAAACTGCATTGCAAAACAATAGGTTTAACAGGGCAAGAAACACACACTGTCAAAAAGAGAGTGAACTACAAAATAACAACCCAAGCTGTCTGTTGTAAATATCTCATTTTACTGGTCTTTCTGTTTCAACTGTAGTTTTCAATGTTAGATTAGTGGTTGGTCTCTTTTTATCTTCCAATCAACTGGTTTATGGCTTGTTTACATTTGTGGAAATAAAGTCCTGTCTAAAAGTATTACAACGGTAAGGGTTCATTAGTCTTATTTTTAACTTTTTAAGAATAGAAAGTATTGGAACACATGGTTTTAAAGTAAATAGAACTTTATTTGGTTGCATCTTTGGTGTTTTCCCAAAGTCTTCCTTTTCCAGGCCTTTACAGCAGCCTTCTTCGGCTTAAGTTAGTCTCCTTTTCATCAGCTGGGATAAGGTCTAATGATTGACATGTGATTGTCCACTCTAAAACACTTTTTCCCTCTGGTGAAGTCCTTTATTGAGCTGGCAGTGTGTTTTGGATGACTGTCTGGCTTCATGATGAAGCCCCTTCTGATTAATTGAGATGCATTACTGTAAATTAATGAAGTACTCATGAAGTTCGCAGACGACACCGCAGTGATAGGACGTATCACTGGCGGGGACAAAGCGGCCTACAGGAGGGAGGGGGCCAGCGTTGTGTCATGTTGCGAAGACAACAATCTCACCCTCAACACAGACACAAGACAAAGGACATGATAGTGGACATGAAGAAAGAGAGGAGACCTCATCAGCCACTGATCATGCGGGAACTTTAAGTGGAGCGGGTGAGCAGCTTTAAATATCTGGGTGTCCACACCAGCGAGGACATCAACACAGCTGGTCAAGAGGGCCCGACAGCAGCTGTATTTTCTGAGGAGAATGAGGACGTTTGGCATGTACAGTAGCCTAGGATCCTCACCAACTGCTACAGCTGCATTGTTGAGAGCATCTTGACAAAATGCATCAACGTGTGGTATGGCAGCACTACTGCTTTAGGTCGCATACACCCGCAGAGAGTGGTGGAGACTGCTGAAAAGATAAGCAGGAATCCACTGCCCTCTCTGCAGAGCACCTACCAATGCACAGTCCACAGCAGAGCTGCCTTCATCATCAAGGACCCATTCCCTCTGCAGACTCCTAAACAGATGACAGGAGTTAAAAAAGACTACCACATACATATTATATGCATATTATTTGCATATACACTGTATAGTTTATATTATATAGTTTTATATAGTTTTTATATAGTTTATATTTTTATTTTTATATTCCGATTATACTTTTCCCGCACACTGCTTTCTAAATTTACTTTACTTTGTATTATTATTTGTCTGTCTTTACTTATACTTAGTCAACACATTTGAGTAACAAGAAACACTTCTCAATAATGACATTTATACAGCTGTGTAACCAGTATTTAGCCTTCAAGCTGACTAAAACTCAACTGTCAAGTTTCCATTCAAATTTTGTACAAATGCTAAATTTATTTTTAACATAACATTTCTCAAGGAGGACATAATTACACAAGCAGTGTACTTGTAGTGTAGGATTTGTACATTTCATGACAATTCACAGACAATGGCATTAAATTGGAGTCAATAAAATTGGTGCTGCATCAAAAGAAGTCTATAGTCAGACAGCACTTCTTACTGTCTACTTCAAATTTTTCATCCCAGTCCCTGAAAAATCAAAACGTTTACAGACTGTTTAAACCTTCTCAACAAACAAAAAGCCTGTTCACAGTTCATAGTTTAGTCGCATATACTGTGATCTTGTGACGAACAAGAACAAGGCATACATTTACAATTTCTTGGTGCATGTTTAACCTTTTGCTGCTGCAGCTTTGGCTGTCAATTTACAATAGACCTGTGTCATGTTGAAAGTGAAAAAGAACATTAACGTACAGTGGTGCATGTCTGAATGGAATTTTAATGTGGAGCTGAGTTGGAAAGGGATGGGTAACCAGTGCTGTTAATATAAATAACAATGCATTTTTCTGTGGTGAACTTCTGAAACATCAGTTTAAAACTAACTATATTAAAATGATAAAACAATGGCAGGTATGGTTATGAGCTGATTAAAAAAGATAAGGGTCACCAGAACCCATAAGTTCATTTTTACTAGGTAGGACAGACCCATGACATTCACATTATAAAGACTGTGCACTTGCACATATTACAGTGGGGAAGGCTGAACCAGGCTGTAGTTTCTTTTGTTGAACAACCTTGTGTGAACCTTCTGCGTCTGCACCCTGACGCAGTGTTGTCACTGAAATGAATGAGGTTACTCTGTTGAGGTTATTCTGTCTGAACACAATCTTTCTCAGCAGTTGTACCCCTGCTGTGGAAGCACTGCAGCTCAAGCTTTTACATTTTAAAAGATAGCAAATCACAAAGACACCAATGGCCTGAAATATGTAGGCGGTCATTTGTGTAATACCTTTAACAACACATGCAACATTGAATGCTGCATAACAGCTGTAAAATGTTATATTTATTTCATCTCTTGTAAAAGGTTGCTGATGTATTCTTTTTACGCAATTGTATGAAAACCTTCCAGTAGCAATTGACATGGACAAAAGGATTGTCAAGCATAAATCAAAGGGCAAAATCAGTATGTTAGTTTAATTAACCCGGCTACCAGCGGCTGCTGTAGTCCTAATGTGACTGCAGGTTTCAGTAAACCACATGAATAGAAAGAACAGAGAGACGGAGAGAGAAAGGAGAGGAGGCGGCGGTATTCAAGCTGGCAAAAGCACAATTAATTGCCATTCAACCCACTGAGGTTTCACAGCACAGGTTAAGCATCAATGTCTGACCTGACTCAACACCACTCAGAGGTTTATCTACAGGACACTGCAGGCAGAAAACAAGGAGAACAGCTCACCATTGTCCTACTTTTGTCACTGAAAGTAGATGCTGAAAGTGATGTAGCCTGTAGCTGGGGCTCTCCCCTCTTTTAATTAAGGTGAGAAATTGAGTGCTAAAAGCAATTTGCAGCTTGAGCCTGTCTAGTCAGATCTACGTGCTGAAATAACACCGCATTGTCTTTTCTTTTTTTGTCTCACCTACTCAAAATCTTATCCCATCTTTTTTTTTACACTTAGGTGTTGGAAGGCCTGCTTGGAAACACTGCTAAAGATATTCAGTGAGGTGTCTCACGTTTTAATTAACTTATTTCTCCTCTCAGAGGTAACAAGGGAAAGAAAAAAAAAGTTTGCCTGCCTGTGTCTCCTGCTGATGAAGACAGTGTGGTTCCTCTCAGACAGCTATGAATACTGCTAAGTGGTAATGTTTGATTTAAATGTACATGACTGTAACCCCACCCTAGTACTACCACCCCCACCTCAGCTCGATAGCTTTTATGGTTATTGTCCATTGATTGCAATAACTTTGGAGGCATGGAAGATGCTGTCTCTGTGATTGAAATGCTGTGTCTCTAACAGATCAATGAACATTGTTATTCTGATGCTCAGTATACTGTATCTCCAACTGTACATATATTGCGTGCCAATACAATAACAGTCTGTCACAATAAACTGCAGAAAGTGAGAAACCCAGAAGAAATGAAAAGGAGAAATAACCATGAGATATGCATGGGTATGGAGAAGAAATAAAAATTAATCTGTACGTTTGACGGGTCAACAATATCCACAGGATTCGCCATCTGGAATCCATGAAGGCCAGCAGGCGTTGGGCGATTCTCTGGACAACTTGAACATCTATACCACATTTTATGGCAATAGTTATCAAATGTCAATGTCATGGTGACACTAGAGGTCAACCCTGTCTCTGAAAAATTACATTCCTATACAACTAAAATGCAATCTCTATTACGTTTTTGTAGCAAACGTAAAGATTATGTTGTCTGCCAACACTGAGATAAGTAAAAACTGTTGGTAATAAACACATTATGAATATATTCAATTTCATGGCAATCCATTCAGTAGTTGTCAAAACAAATTGCTCAAAACCGCAAGTCATTGTTCTGGCGGCAACACCAAGGTCACCATCAAGATTCACAGGAGCTGGTAGTAAGGTAGTACACAAACTCAATACTCAAGTAAAGGTGCAAGTACATACCTAGAAACTACTCCACTACAACAGAAGTACCACATCATACCCTTTGCTCATGTTAAAGTACAAATTACAAAGTACAAAGTATAAATACTCAAATAGAAACATGATACTGTTTAAAATATATGTACTGTATTTTAAGCAGTATGGAATTTGATACTGTTGATAACAAAAATGACGTCTAGAACTCTATTCTAGAAAAAAAAGAATAAGGACAAAGATCCGTGTTGCTATAGAGACTTGGTGTGGAACAGAAACAACAGCTGGTAAAGCTGGAGCTGGTTTTAATTACTCCATGTACTGACAGCTGCTTAATCCACAGTAAAACATCATCATTTATTAGTAGATTATATTTTTATTAAGAATCTGCACCTGCAAAAGCCAACTCAACCTGTCAGATAAATGTAGTGAAGTAAAAGTATAATAACTCCAGTACAAATACCTCAAAACTGTACAGAATTTAAGTAAATGTACTTACCACATCTGGAATTCACAATCTAGAAATGTACCAAATTAGATGCAAATCTGTCCTTTAAATAGATTTTACAACTGTCACATTGGACTCAGTGATAAACTGATTACATTTTGGTAGGCGAAGGTCAAATGTCAAGGTCACACTGACTCTGGATTCGTCCACTGTAAGGCACATACCTGTGAATGTGATTTGTAAAGAGCACTTGGAGGGAATTTTTTCAAATTTGGTACAACTTTCCCATTTTAGTCAATGATGAGATATCAGTTCATATATATATATTATAATCAGTATTATAATCAGTATATATAATCAGTTCACAGACAATACTAATGGAGATTATTCTTTAAAGATCATGAATATATGGACAAGTCCTTTTTTTCTACTGGAAAAATAGAACTTGCAATTCTTGGCTTTTGAAATGTGTATGATGAAAAAGAGATGGATGAATAAAAAAAGACTGCATATACATAGGTGAGAAAAATGAACTGGGAAAACACTTTAAGTGTCAAAGCTATAATAGAATGAAGAATGTAAGGACGGGAGGACACAGTGTGTGAATAAAACCAACTTGGATGAGTGGGTTTGAGAATGGTGCCTGACTTGAAATGAGTGTGAAATGGAGTTGGGAATAAGGCGAGCAGCGTTTGTGCCATGTGTGGCTCGGAGCCTCTGACTCTGCAGCTCCGGCAGCTTGTTGAATAACTGTCAAGGACAATTTCATATCTTCCTAACACTTCTCCATTGCACAACACAGTCCACATGTATCAAAACACATTTCTCCTTCTCCGTTCCATCACTACAAACAGGTCTTCTCGTGCTTATAAATCTTTTCCTTCTGTGACCAGGGACACCATCACTTTTGCTGGGTTTGTTTGGGAAGAGTTTACATTCCTCTTATGACCAATGTAAAGAAACATAGGTAGAATATTGAGAACCTTTTTGTGAGAATATGCTTATATTTAAGCTTTTACCTGCAATTAATAATCAAATTGTTGTTTAAATGGATGTTGGTTGGAGGGTGGCAAAAGTTGTCTTGAGAATCAGTCAAAATCCCTCTGCAAAACGACCTGGTGCTCTGATTCTTGCCTGTTAAATTTGTTTTACCCAGAGCTGGGGGTGTAAACAGTGAATGAAATCTCCTTCATTGTCAATCCCTTATCCCTGACCTATCAGTGGAAGCTGCAGCTGCTGAGCTGTGCTGTTTGCTGCTTTGCTCACTGGTAATAGAACAAGCTTAGATGACAAACAAAATGGCGGAAGCTGAGGGGATTGCCTTGCTGCTGTTGCCACAGGGAAACTGTAGCTGTTGTTTACTTAGCAGAAATGATTTGGTTTGTGGGATTCTGCATAGAAGAAGAGACAGTGGCATCTGTAAATTATTCTGGTTGTAAGAGATGTGTGAAAATGAACCTGCTGTCTGACACAATCATTTTTAATGTACAATTAAACCAAGGATTTCAAATTATTTTATACCATCCACTACTTCACCACCAACAGTATTCTATTTAGGGTTGCTGGAACCAATCCCAGCTGACACTGGTCAAGAGGAGAAGTACAGAGTTCATGTCTGAAATTCAAACTTTGAATTTAGATTAACCAATTAAACTAAACTACATGTCTTTGGATTGTGAGAGAAAACCCATGCAGGCACTCATGTAGAACGTGTCCATGTACAGATCCCCAGCTGAAGCAGAACAGAAGCATGTGTAGTGTGATTGCAGATCAACTATTCTATTCTTTAGTTTCTCTCACTTTCACTCCTGACCTATTCTTACATTTCCACACAACCTGATGCTGCTGTTTGATAAATGTTTGTCTGACTGATTTGTCCATGTGATGCTAAGACTGGGGACAGTAGAGACAGTTTGTCAATTAGAAGTAAACAATTCACATGCTTCCTGGAAGTGCTGTCCACCTCCTCCCTACTTCAGTTAAACCTCAAAGCACAGCTTACTGATTATGAAGATGGTGAATACTCTGGCACGGCAACAAAGAGAGACACGGCCTTCGCATGTGGCCAAGGGTAGTTCGCATTACTGACTGTACCAACCAATTAAGACAAAACACAACAAAAGCCTGTTTAAGGAGTTTCCGCAGGGTTGTTCTCATGTAGGTGTGTGTTTGTGCAGCTTGATTAATTATACCTGATGCAGCCATTTAGAGGAAGTATCTTTTTTTATGTGTTCTATATTGGTGTTCAATGGTAACAAGCAGTGTAAGTCCATCATTCATAGCAGTTGGCATGCTGGAGGAATATGTCTGTTGTAGCTGGAGAAACTATGGCCTTACTCCACTATTCAAGGTGAAAAGCAGAGAAAAACAACATCAACAAAAACACAAATATAAGCAGATGCAGTAACTATGAATCTATACAAATGCTCACTACATCCTTTCAAATAATTTTGATTAGAATTTCCATTAGTCAGCCATCAAAGGCTTAGATGGCGCACACAGGGAGTGGCTAAAATGTACCCAGTTCATTAGAATGGCTGAGCGTGCTGTAAACACAGTGTCCTCCATCCATGTTGAGAAAACATGCTGCATGCACTGAGAAAGCTCTAAGCCATCAGATCATCTTTATTTTATCTTGTTTTCCATCTCCACTGGATCCCTATTTGTTCCTCTCCTCCCAAGTACAAGTTCTCATTATTCACATTGCCATGGGGGTGTGTATACATGTCTCCACTATAAAATATATAACAAGAATCCCGGGCAGCCTGCCAAGGATGCACACAGACAATGACGATCAGCTAAATGTTTGGGATAGACTTAAAGATGGAGATAGTGAGGAGAGGAATTGGTTTTGTTAGTTCATAAATGGTAGCTTCACCCTGGGCAATCTGGAAAATGGGTTATGACCAAAGGGTCAGTGGTCTAAATTGGAGCTGGGAAGGATTTGAGTTAGAGGGAGAAAAAAGGTAACACTCACCTCAACCTAAATTAACTGCCATGAAAGAACCCTTTATCAAGGCACTGACCCCTAACTGTTGTTATGTAGCAACTAAATGTTGAAGCAGAGGGCCGATTAGGGAGGAGCGTGTGGCAAGGTTGTTCCTGATTCATTTGCTGCTGTAAAGAAAATGCAGTGTTAAAAGCTTTAGGGTATTTTTGAGTCCCTTGATTTTCAAACAACTTTTGCATGCATTTTTAAGCCTACTCATTTCATGGCCCTCCCATAGCTCAGGGGTCAA
This sequence comes from Helostoma temminkii, assembly GCA_900302695.1. Taxonomy (NCBI): domain Eukaryota; kingdom Metazoa; phylum Chordata; class Actinopteri; order Anabantiformes; family Helostomatidae; genus Helostoma; species Helostoma temminkii. The sequence continues at coordinate 170,309 of OMLM01005276.1, read as the reverse complement.
GATGCCGCAGTGGACTGCAACCTTCACAGATGGAATCCAGCTGTTAACTTTGTAAACTCACTTTGAAAACAAACCCTTGTCTTGTCTCATCTAAAGTAAAATGAATGAAATGTATCGATTATTTAACCTCAGTGATTCCACTCTTTACCTCAGGGAGTTCGGTCAGACAACTCATGTGGAACAGATTATGTGATGCTATATGAACAGCAGCAAGAAAAATACATGCACATGTGAGCATATTGGCAAACTTAAACTGACTTCATTAATGGAGATGAAGCTGGCAAAAAGAGACCGTGAAAGCTGTGCTTATTCTGAGGCTATCATCATAAAATCTCAGTAATGGACTGTACGGAATTAATTTGAAACTTATTACATCACAGTTACTAATCAATCCATGCTCTGTTACTTTGACATTTAGGGTTTGGCATGGATACAGTTTTCCCAGAAGTACTCTAACATACAAAATGTCTTTCTAACCAGCTGTTCTATCTTGGTGTGGTGCTAGGTTTCATGCAGAGAGATGGCTTGCTTCCAGGGGACTTAAACACTGGCATCCAGTCACCAGGGCTAGCTGATGGCTGGCAATGTGACTTCTCAAAACACACACACACATACAGACTAGTCAAGATAGGTGCGGTCTAGCAGGAAACATGACACATGACATAGTATTTAGACTCACAAATGTTTGTAGGGAGGAGGTTGGGGCAGATAGTTGGGTCATCAGAGCAGAGGACTTTTCAGCCAAACCTCAACATTTTTTCTAAACCTAACCCACATGTGTCTGTGCCTAAACTCATCCAAGCTGCTACGCTTACACAATAGTAATCCAGCGTTTTTGACTGTTTCGCTGTGTTGTGCTGTTTTGGTGCTATAAGGTTGAACAGCTTGTTGTACATCAGTATACATATGTGTGGGAAATGGCATCTATTATATGCAAGAGCACAACAGCAATTGAATATGTGGGTGCTTAATGGGTAGTGATTTGTTTCAACATCAGATCAGAAGTTGACTCATATATGGTTCAGTTGTCTGAGAGATAAGTCTGGCTAATGACTTCATCTCTGTCTGTCCAACTACTTTTGAAACCCTAAAAATCTGTTAACAAGCAGTTGCACACACACCTTACACATAAATTATTTGCATTCTTTTAACTGCATTCTCCACTATCTCTTTAGGAATACATCTGGCTCTTAGCTAGTAAATACATTTCTGTGTTCACCAACTAGTCGCTAGTCTGCAGTTTGGTACTATGCAGGTAGGTTATGTGTGCTTCTATACAAAAAAAGAATGCCCGTTGAACAATACTATGAGAGCAGCAAGAGTAACCCAAAACTGCAAATTTGTGGGACAGAGCTGAAATTAACCATAAAGCTCTATAATAGATGCAGATGTTGATTTGGGCGATAATGTAGCTGTTGATTTCAGTGTTAAAGTTTGGTATTGTAAGCTTTAAATGTAATTTAATATGACAAATTACACTTGAAATGTAGAGAAAGTTCAGTTATTTCAGCTGTCTCTGTAATAACCTTCAAAACCTAGAAATCTGTCTCTGTATCTAGTATCTGTATCTGCATCCCAGGTGTGATGCATGCCGAAGAGCGTGCCTGCTCAGCAAACCCTTCCCTGCATAAATAAAGGTTGAATTACTTAATATAACTTCAGCTATTATTTTCTTCTCCTCTGAGGCCAATTCATCTTATGTGGTTATGCAACTGATCCTTGATCAGTTGTTAAAAAGCAATGTATTTTATGACTATCAGCACCAACCATACATTATTAATGACATTACTCAAATGAGCACGTCTTCAGTAGCTACTTTTGAATAAATCTACTTGTTTTGTTTCACCAGTTTTAAACACAATGTGCCTGCAGTAGTTAAAGTGAAGGGCCCCTTGGCAAAACATGCTGTAGTTCATACAGTATGTGCAAAAATGTTAAACATTAATAAACTCTCATTATTTCTAAGTACTGTTTTGAGCTTGAGGTACTTAAAAATAACGTAACCCTCAAGAAAGCCATTTTATACACTGATATCAGCACTGACACATGTGAAAAGAATCATCACGTGCTGCAACAGTCTGTTAAGTCACTGAAGAGCAGGATGTCAGGAGATTTACAATAAGCTTTACTGTATGACATCTGTTTCAAGATACCTCATATACACAGAGATAAACCCACCTAGTGTTCGTATGGAGATGTGATAGCCATGACGAAGCAGCTATGAGGTTGGGGAAGCACATTCCACAGTCACAGTGAACACTTGACTAAATGAACATTTAGTCTACTCAACATACTTTGTGGCTTGCTACTTGTTTGCAGTTGCCGTTTTATAATACCAGGAAGAGCTGCAGACTGAGTCATGATCACCACAAAGTTATTTGTTTCTGTCTTGACAGTTTAATGCAATACCTGTAGTGCATGCCTGAACTTGTTACCTCCAAGGACAAAGCAGAGAATGGTTCTGCTGGAAGAAAAACTTTAATTAAAACTGCATTAGTTGCAGTAGGGACAGTAAAATTTTCCATCTAAGAAGCTAAAGGAGTGTAACAAATGTGGAGAGCAATTAAAATGCCATTCACCGGGTCTAATTGGCTTTAATTATTGTTGTCTGTCATAAGGTCAGTGAGGATAAAGCTTTTCGGGAGTAGGCAACTTTTACTACATTAGACATTCTTTTTTAAGTTTGGTTAAAAATATAAGATTAACATCGCACAGACAGAACACAGAACATGAGTGAAACGTAATTCTATAAAGTATAATTAAACATATGCATCCGTGTATACTGTACTTCAATTTGTTTATTCTGGTGTGTGTATTTTAATGGGCTGATATTTTCTTTAGTATCAGACATTCCGTGTCTGCAATCCTTGATATGAATATGATGCAACTGGTATAATTGTACATTTCCTCAATGCTGCTCTGGCTGTCTACATGTAGCTATAATAGTTAAATTAGTTAGAGTGCAATTCTGTGATTAGATTAGACACATCTGAGCCAGGATAGCATTAGATTTCTTTTATCATCCACAATTATTATCACAGTAGGATTTTAACTTACTGAGATTATATACATGCTACTTTAAACCAGTATGTGGACTGATATAATATATTGTATATGGAAAAAGGTTTATTACTTTGACAGATATCCACAAGTGACTTAAGTCACAGGGTTAGGTTGCAAAATAAAAAATAAAATCAGGGTTACAATCTGTAGACTGTAGAAGAACAAATTGAATAAAAATAAAAGTTTCCCAGCTTCCTCTCTGTTGCATTTATGTTCATGTTGAACATCTCCGTAAAATATCTGACAACATTTTTCTCCCTAAAATAGAAATATCTGATTTTACAATACTACATCTACATTGACATTTGTCAGACCAGACTGATAAAAAAACAGATTTATATGACACAAAACTAGTATTTGATTCATTTATTTACAGTTTTTTTTTTGTTCTAAAACAATGAGAATAAAATTATTAAAACTGCCAAACATAACATTATCAAATCTCTGAATGGTCGTAATAGCTATTGATGTTGTTCAGTAGTAAACTAATAGACCTACCAGTAGCAGTAGGTGGTTTTTATTGAGAAGTGTGGTTATTCCAGATATATCCAGAAGGAAGTCTGACAAAAGCATAAGTGGCATTTGTAGACGTAAATAAACCCAAACCTAACCAAGTCATTTTTGTAGCTAAACATAAGCATGTTGTTAGGCCTCATTTATTATTACCATGGCAATGAAGGCATGTCACTTCCTATGTGGGGTGCTCTCTTTTGCAGGGGCCCCAGTGCTTCTAACACAGATGAATCAATGTGGTTGACTTAAGGAGGCATACTCTGCCCTCTTCTTTTAGTGCACCTGTGTGCCAGACTCCGCCAACAGTGATCCAGTCGATTAGCTGCTGGTGAGCATTGGGATAAAACAGGAAACAATAACAGCATTTAAAACTACAAGCAACTTTCATGAATGTGACAAATGTGTTCTCCAGCACTTTCTGTATTATTGATTACCTTCCTTTTTTTCCCTTCCCAGCCCTCTGTGCCTGTTCCTACCTCCCGCTTGTCTCACTACTTATCATTTCTTGGCAAAATGTAGAGGGAAATTTCATGGTTGGTGGCAGAGTTGTGAAAATGTCACTCTGTGGGTTATAAATAAAGAAGTATGGCTTTGATTTGGGGAGCCATTTTTCTTTGGGATTTGTTTTGCTGTATCCTGCTGCATTAGGCTTTTTCTTTTATATAGTTACACATTATGTATTATGGATTATGAACTCTATTGTCCATAATCTAAATCAAAAACTGAATAAAAATACTTTCTTTTAGACTTTTAGTGTGTCACACACCCATAACTCAAACCACCCCTAGTCTGCTTCAATTTGTCTTTTACTTTCTGAGTCTGTATACAGTGCTTTCAATCATAACCAAAGTCAATACAAGTTTTGACACACCAGTGAAACAGAATGGGCCACTCTGGCGCCGTTCCTTCCCTCTGAAGTAGGAGTTCAAATGTTTAGGTGGGGGTTATATATTGCCTGGTGACAGTGGGAGGGAGAGATGTTAAAAAGTGAGCTTTTTATGTAAACTTATAAATTCTCACTTGGTATTGTGGGGTAAATCCTGCTGAGACAAAAAGGACTCAGTGATGTCATATCCTCTGAAGAGTCTTCACACAAACGAAATGTCATGTGCACGTTCTCACCAGATGATGGATTTATGTAAAGACTCTTTTATGCGTGGTATTTGTTAGTGGTCCAAAGGCTTGCTGAGGTAGGATTTAGGCTGTTCCAAGAGCTTTGTACAGATAATTACAATGATATTACAGCATGACAGCTGTAAACACGAAACAAAGAAAGGCACAGAGGGTGTAGCTTCAAAATAAAAGAAAATCCTCACATATGTACTCAAAATACAACTAAAAATAAACAGTTCAATTGTACAAAAAGAGAACTACCTTCTAAACGTATTACTGTATTACTGCAGACATTTGCTACTATATTCAAAATGTTAGGTCCTAGTCATTCAGGTTTAGTAAAGTAATGCTTGTATATT
>OMLM01005276.1:151583-165241 GCA_900302695.1 Helostoma temminkii | reverse complement strand
TATATTGCTCTGTGTTTACTATTTTCCTGCTAAACCTTAATATTTTTATTAAATTTAAACAAGTTGTTTTACCTAATAATAATAATCAAACTGTATCAAATCATTTTCTAACATTTCCTTCATTAAATACATGACAGGAAGTGAGGGGTCTACTGTTACATGGCCAGCGTAATCCTCTATGCTACTCGAATACCCACACAGTATTTGTATCCTGGATACAGTTTGTACAAGCTGTAGCAGAAAAAACATGAAACTTACTGTAAGTTAGACTTAAACTATGCTCTATTGCTGAGTGTTCTCTTGTCAGTCATTCCATTCCACACTAATCAGCCATGGCAGCAATATCCCACCAGATATGAATCGGAAATTATCAGCAGTAGATTAGTTCATATCACTTTTTCGCGGCTTTTATTCATGCCAATATAAAGAAATTGAATCTCTAAAGACCATATCATTGTGTTTCACACACCAGCCTTGTACGTAGCCACTTTCTTGGTTATCAGGCGGCTTTCGTCTGACCTCTTCGATCCCAGCTGAGACCTAGACATTGACGATACCAATTAGTCTTGGTGGCATTTCCCCAGAAGTACTTTGATCCATCAGCCAAAATTGTTCTGTGCTGGCCCTCCCTAGTGTCGGTCAGATTGGACAAGCAATTGGCAGATGCCATGACTGGCTACTAACAGACTAACAGCATGTCTGGGAGGAATAGGATACATCACAAGCCAGTTGGTACAGAGTTTATGTGTGTTTGTCTGTGAGCGAGATATGCTCTCATATAGGCTAGAGAAGCCTGAATCTAGGATTACAGCAATTTATTAATTATGCAAATACAGTGAACTGAAACAAGTGATTCTTGACAGAAATGGAAATGTTAGTATTTTTGTAGCTGTTAATTTTTCAATAGTATGCAGTGCAGCATGAATATGAGGCAAATCTTCAGTAAACCGCCCATTCATCCTCTCCCTTTCTACATGCCTGATGTTATATTTACATGATGTCCATACTCAGACCCATCTACGTCAATGTGTCCCAAATGTGTCTGATTTTACAAGGAGTCAATAGTGATTACAATCAAATATGCATGGCCCTCCTGGCTAGCAGCCCAGGCTCTTATCCGTTGTCTATATCCTCGAAGTGACAGCACTTAAACTGGACTATAAACACAGTGGTATGTGGTATAACCCAGAGGCCCAAACCCTTTTCTCCCCCTTAGCCCTACCCCTTGGTTTTGCACATTCACGTGAGGGGTAGAGGTGTCCCGATTCTCTTTTGGATGGAGGGGTAGGACTATGACAGAGGGCCACATAGCCCGTGAAACTAAGATTGTTCAGGACCACACTTCAGACGAAGGGGTATGAGAATATCTCGGCATACACCAGATACATGGACAGTATGGCTGCATACACAAGCAAAGAGACCCGAAAATATATATAAATAACACTGATGCGTGATGTTGAAAACGAAAAAGTGCTTTTGTGCTTATTGCAACTTGCTGTTTAGCAGCAGAAAATTGCAAATTGTCAATACAGTTGACAACTGCATTTTGGAAGCTGTCCACTCGCCGAGTTTATTAAAGGGTAAGATTGAGAAATGGGATTGGGCCAAAGTTAAAGTTGTCACATACACAGATACTACTAGTCAAAAGTTCAGATACACCTTCTTTTTCATTGTTTTGTCTTCATTTTCATTATTTTTAACATTGTACAGTAATACTGAAGGTATCCAAACTATGAAAGAACACATGGAAAATCAGTCCCATGAGGTAGTCACCTTGACGTTAAAGTTCTTAGAGGTGTTGAGTACTTGTTAGCTGTTTTTCCAACTCAACTCATTAACCATGCTGGTTAAGAGTGCTCTCAGTTTTGATTGAGTCCCCACAGTGTCAACAGCAAAGCTCCCTGACACCATCACACCTCCTACATGCTTCACTGTGGGAACCACACATTCAGGTCTGTCTTTGTGTTCCTTGTCATACTATATACAGTTGCAGTAGCACAAATAGGGCAATTGACTATGTATCCACTCTTCCAGGTGGCTATCTTGTAAGTCTAATGAGAGAATGTCATGAATATGCCAAAGCTAAATGTAGCTACTTTGGACAATCTAAAATATATGAAAATATAAACCATATTCTGAGTTATTTAACACATTTTTGTTGACTACATAATTCCATATTAGTTCTGTCATAAATTCAGTGTCTTCAGTATTATACAATGTTGAAATTAATAAACTTATAATAAACACAAAAGGAGAAGGTGTGCCCAAACTTTTGCCTGGTAGTGTAGTGTATATTGGAGCACACAGATAGCTCATACACATTCCATCTCTGAATTCATATTGTTGCTTCCTTCATATGCTCCGTCCTCACTTCTAACACTTTTTCCATTCCATCATTTTGTTTCATCAGTCCATGAAATGCAGCCATGTTCTCAAACCCACTGGCATCTCAGAGAATCACACGAGGTACCATCTATCATCTCTACAGTATATAAATAGTGACTGTTTAAAAGTTAATACTCAATCCTGTGCATATTGATCTTTGACATGCAGTCACTGCATTTACATAATTATTCAGTGCAGAAGATAGGTTTATATTGCAGTCAGTACCCAGACCCGCTGCTCATGTGGACAGAAAGCTACAGCTCATTTTAAATGGCAACAATCGTTCATCTCTGAGCCACCTGTAAGCTAACCACAAGCTAACCTTAAGCTATCTTGTGCATGAACTAGAAACAACACATACAGTAGCTGCAAAAGAAACATTTAGTAGCCACATGTGCAGTTATGGTACTTGTATTTTAGTACAGTTTGTAAAAGTAATTGAATGAGCTGAAGTACAGAGCCTGTATAAAATTGAGCTTCATCTAGTTTTTTCTGCCATTTTAAGAAGTAAGAAAGCCATTTTGACTTGGGTGGACTGTGTCAGGCAGACTAAGAACTGGTGACATGGTACAAATCCCCTGGTCTACAAACACAGAGCTTGAGACTCCCACAGGGAGTATTAATGGACATATCACCTTACATGACACTTTTACAATGCAGGGACACAGATGTCAGGTTGGCAAAGGAAGAATGGAGAGTCTGCAGTCGCTGGACTTTTCACCCCTGAGTTGTTGCAAGGAATCCAGTGAAACTTCACCATGATCCAGTTTTCACCAATGACAGTTTTCAGGTATGACTTAATACTGCATCTCACAAGTTACCATATGTATGTTAAATACACCATGCACACAAATTGCACCTAATTGCAAAAACGACCTGCATTTATGGTTACAGTGACAGTGGTTTTTAGAGGTGTTCCCAAGCCCGTGCTGTGATTTTCACCACAGGATCATAGTTGATTATAAACAATCATTAGACAAAGCTGATTGTGCAGTATTCCACAAGGTGATTTTTTTTTTCTTTTGTTACAATTTTTTGCCCCTTTTACCCTTTTTGTTACAAATGTTCACAACCACATTTCCTATTACAATATTTGATATGTGCATTTTTTTTTTCCTAAAGCTGAGAATTCTTCTAGAATACAACACACAAATTTCCATTCAGACGATTTTCATTGTTTTCACTGAACATTTTCATAAAAGCATAGTCATATATATCATGACAGTTTCTCATGCAGTCCTGCCTGAGGGCTCTTGGGTCATGCATATAAGAGGTTTTCTCCCTGGTCCTGATTTTCTGTGTCGGCAGATGGTGAAAAGATTTACATTCTTTGCAATCTTGTGTTGAGAATTCCTTTTGATCTGATTGACAGTTCTCTCACAGAATGTAACACAAAGTGATGAATCACAGCCCGTCTTAGATGATCATTTTATGCCCAACAATGATACCCTTGTTACCAATCCATCCATCCATTTTATGAACCGCTTAGTGCCTGTAGCGGTCGTTGGTGTGGTGGAGCCTATTCCAGCTATCATCTAGGCGAGAGGCAGGGTACACCCTGGACAGGTCGCCAGTCCATCGCAGCTTGTTACCAATTAACATGCTAAATGTTTTTGTGTGTGTGTGATGCAGCATTAAACTTTAAATGTGTTTATATTTAGAAATGCAATTAAGTTGTTTAGTGAAAACAGTGGCCCTGCAATGGACTGGCGACCTGTCCAGGGGGGTAACCCACCTCTCGCCCAGATGATAGATGGGATAGGCTCCAGCACAACCCTGACAAAGTGGTTCAGAAAAATGGATGGATGGATTTATGTTTAGTGAAAACTTTGTACTTTGTACTTTGGTTACATAAATTAAAATTTCAATCATGTTAAAAAATCACCAATTTTAGTTTCTATTTCATTTTAAAAACTTTCTAAATTCTGTTTCTATTTACATTTTACACAGCATCCCAACTTTCTTGGAAATGTGTATGAGGCTGTGCATAAATAAGAGTCTTGCAAATGATGAATTATATTGCATTCAGTCATTGTGCTTTCTACAATACCAAAGGACATGTAGACCTGTATAAGAAAGAATATTTTCTGTTGTTTTGATATATTTGATGGATCTAAAAGTAGAATTCAGGTTACCCAAACACATGTATATTTAGCTCTTAAATCAGTGCCTCTGTGTGGTTTCTACTGTTGCCATGGTCACCATGTTGTTGTCTGTGGCAAGCTAAAAAAACTTCAACCATCAGTCACTCAAGCAGCAGAAGCCTGCATTAAAACCAACATTTGAACATAATTTTCTAGCTTTGTGTAGGTAAAAATAACAAAATACTACTAATGTAGAGCAAATATTACTGTTGCGTTGTTGTTAATACCAGTAATTAGTGAATCATGCTCATGGTACATATAGTATCTTTCCTCATGACAAAAACTGACATACAAATATAACTTCTCAAAAGGCTACAGACAAAATAAGAGCATTTTCAATCATACTGTGTTTAAGTAAAACTCTAGAATATGAGGATGTAAACTGCTGCCAGAAGAGATGGGCTATGACTAACTGACTGCAGAACGGAAGAGAAGAAGAAAAGAGGGAATTCATAAATCAAAGTTGATGGGGGTGTGCAAGGAACTCCCCCACCCCCACCCACACTCTCTCTCTCTCTCTCTCAACCCCCTTATATTACTTTAATTGAAGTCATTTAATAATTCTCAAACTATTTTGCCCTGAGCATACGCTACTCATAAATCCCCACTTCTGTACACACAGTTAAGCTACACTTAACATTCCTCCATGCTACTTAATCTTTCATCTTCTCATCCATCCCTCTCTGTCCCCCCACACCCACCCTGTCTCTGTCTTTCCTCCCTCTTTTATTCCTCCAGTCAGTCTATCTCCTTCTCTCCCTCTCTCTGTGTTCCCCATGCCGCCTGTCTGCCTCATCTTTTTCCCTTTAATTACTAGTCTTGTCAACCTGTCTTCAACCTATTTGTTTGTCTTATCAAGTGATCCTTTCTCACTTTATCATGTAAAACATACCAGGCAGGAGTTAGAGTATGTTAAGCATTCTTTCTCTTTCTCCCCAAAGTCATTTTTTAACCTGAGATGCGAAAGAAAAAAAAACAAAAAACTGTACCAGTACACGTTTGCTTCTGAGCATGTGTCTGTCACAGTGTGTTGAGTGGTCTAAAGCGATGAGGCCGTAGCTGGCATACCTCTGCTGCTGTGTGTGTGGGCTATCAATGCGTGCTAAGGTGGAGGCAGATGATTCCCGGGATTTTCTTTCCTATCCAATCCCAAACCACAAGCAGACGACTGCCATGTTGCAACTAATGACACAAGCAGGCCATGCTGCTGGCGCCATCATACACTCTGTAACTCTAAATACATGTTAGACAACATCCAGTCGCTGTAAGACTCATTTGCATTAGTTAGCAAATATAATAATTGTAAATATTGTAATGCCTCCCATTATCCATTCTTTATTGTAACCACGGCGATGGACGTCAATAGACCTGCTGCGATGATGTTTTCATGGGCGATATCAGAGGGATTTGTTTTGTCCCAAATTGTTTTCTTAATGTTTAAGCCTGATAAAATGCTTCTTAATGTTGACAACTCTATAAAGAGTTCCAGTCAACAATCAGTTTTGATTGTGTATGCATAACCTGAACTTTACAGCATGTCTGCATTCAAAACGTTGTGTCATCCACCTCACACAGGTCTGATGGAGCAGATAAGCTCCTACTTTACTCACTTCACTCATTCTTCTCATGTGTAAACACAATACAAGTTGTATTTTTTATGCTTCTAGTAGTTTGTAACCACAGTGATTGTGGAATAGGTTATATAATTGGTCTGCACTTATTTAGCGCTTTTCTACCTTACTGATACTCACCCATTTGCTCACACACACTCACAAATCGATGCAGCTGACCTGACTCATCAGGGGCAACTTAGGGTTCAGTGTCTTGCCCGAGGACACTTTGACATAGGACTGGAGGAGCCAGGAATCAAACCACTGATCCTATGACTGTTAGACGACTCCTTAACTTCCTAAAGCCACATGCTGTTGTATAAGAATAGAGGATCGACTTTATCCTGTTGATATTACAATGTGTTTGGGCTTTTCCCTCTTTTTCCTTGTAGACAGTATGAGACATCTTCCTGCTGGAGGTTTTCTGCAGCTACTGTAAGATGCTACTCTCTAGAGGAGTTTGTTCTACATACTAATCTGTAGTAAACTGAAACTTAACTGGAATGTAAACTGAAATGTGTATACTTAATGGAGTGACTATGCAGAATATTACTACTGTTTAATATTCAAATTGTTTTATCATTTATTCTGGTCAAATAAACAGTGACATGCTTTAATAAGATCTAACCTCAGTTCTCATCTCTCATGTGTTACATACCTTTTATCAGACTCACCCAAATTCTGAAGGCATTTCCTGAAACCTCAGACTCTTGGTCAGAATTAAACACAATCCATTTAGCGGGAAGAGTTTCCTCCCCACTAAAATAAACATAGAGAGAGGAAATGACATTTTCATTTTACGAAGCGTAGTAGCATTTGCAAGTACTTTTTTAAGGATGATGATATTGACTAAATAAAACTATAGACAACAATATAAACTGTAAAGACAAGGCAAAAGTATCCCATTTTGCAGTGACTCAAGTTTGTTTGTCATTTAATAGAGAAAAATACAACAGTCACTTAAAAAACATGGGCTTTCTCTAACCCTAACCAAGACGTTCTTCTTGCCTAAATCCAACTTTACACTGGACTGTGGTCTCAAACTTGAGTATGTCAGTCCTGCACATCCCCATTCCTGGGGCAAACCAAATACCTTTAGCATATTTAATCCACTAAATACTAAACAATGCTGATCATCCAAGCCTGAGTCTGGGTGAGTGGAGGTTTAGCGTGTTAGTGTATGGGATTTCAGCTCCATTAAGAAAGTCAGTCAGGGCACTTATACCTTACACCTCAGCACATGCCAATTCTGGAGGAAAGCCAAGCTGCATTTTGATCGGTGTGCACAGAACATATATATATTACATTATGTATGACCCCATTAGGAGTACATGCACCTGCACATGTAGTGCTGCCAGGCAGGCAGTTCTACAGAGGAGTAGAATGGAATGTGTCTGGAAAGTTTAGTTCATTAGCATGTGTCTGTGTGCATTTGTGTATTTCATCATGTGCATGCTGCCATTCACCGGAATTCTTTATCTCATTTCATATTAAAACACAGGGATTATACACAACAGCATTTGGAACAAGAGGACATTAAAACCAAATAAAATGACTACATAGGCTAATAAACTTATTTCCGGTGCAGTAACTGAAAGGTACAAATTTATGTTAAAAAACGGCAAGTGGAACATCATGGACAGTTTTCTGAAATAAGCTAATTTACTGTAACATTTCCACTCCTCAGTGAACTCTCACATGCTTCCTTCCCTGCAGCAGCTGTCTGTCCTGTCAAACCATCCTTGAGCTGCACCAGAAGCCTCCACTTGTTCACTTACTGTGGGTGTGTCACTGTATATTCTCCAATTCTCGTGTCTCTGTCACTGCAGAAAGTGGCCATGGAAACAAGGCCCTGCAATGGATTTTCTAACAAGATCCACATTGTCTTTAATAAGCTGTAGCTTTTCTAGGCATAAGCCCAGCTCAGAGGCTGAAACCCAACATCCTGTGAAGGCTTTAAGGGAGTCAATTAGAGATGACAGCGACGGCCACAGCTTGAAAGAAAATGAGGGAATGACTTCACTGCTTCAGATTAGCATTAAAATGAAGGGAACTAATAAGCAGCAAAATATGTTGCATTGTGTGTTAACAGTGTTTAAGGTCTAGTTAGTATATTACAGAGCTCACAAATTAAATGATTTCTGTACTATTAGTTATCTCTGTCCCCCTGCAGACCTTTTTAAACAATGGATTTAGGCAGATCCTTAATAACAAGAGCAAAAACATGTAAGACTAACTGAAATCCACCTTTTTCCACCCAAACAGATGCAGCACAGAATAAGAGAGGTGTCATTCATACAGTCTGCGTGTGCTCACAGAGAGCAGAAAGGCCACTGACTGTGTTTACATGCACTAACTAAAAAAACAGGTTACTGGAAATCTGCATATACACACAGCAGATCATTTCCCCTCTATTTGAACTGAATGGAGACAGAAGACACTGCTTACTGACTTTTTTTTGTGTTAGTGAAGCTGACTGACAGCACTGTGAGACACACCCAAAAAGACACAACACCACTGCTTTTCATAGAGCAAATTGTCTGAATTTAAGAAAAGTGACTTACATAGATGTCTACTGAGCACTTTGTTTCAGTTTGATGATTTAAACTATTATTATTAATACATAAGTAAAAATGAGTTAAAAATGAGACGGTCAGAACGTGGTTGTAGTGTAATACACTTTTCATTTGTGCATGATGTAGGAATGAAAAGTGTAATGAACTTTTCATCTGTAACCTGTATTAGTTTAGTAACCCACATTAAATGGAACCTGGTCTTATCATTTCAGGCTCTGTGTAAAGGTATATGAACTGTATGTGCTGTAATGCTGTGAAGAGCATAATCCACATCATCATGGGTGGGAGTTAAAAAATGAGTCAACTTTGAAAATCCCATGCAGTCATGGTCAGATGGTGATCAGATGATAATGTTACGATAACGGTTTGAGGCTTGTTCATTGTCTGTGGTAAATCAGCATCATCATTTAAAGTTTTGTGTTAGAGTGAATAAGTGAAAATGGTAACCAGGAAACAAACTGAGATTTAAAGTTGAGTGTGTATTGCACACCCACATGTGAGGCTGTCTCATATATTGCAAGACCTTTAGCCCACGCACTGACCTAACGAACCATAACATTACTTCCTCCTCATCCCATAATAAGCACTTAAAATAGAGACTGTGTCTGTTTTATTTTGGAAAAAAAGCACTAGGACCACACCCGGTCTCCTGCCTTTAGAAATGCAACATGGAAATGAATACAGTAGATTTCTGATCTGAATTCCAAAGTGTCAGGTTTGTTTCATCAGCCAAGTCCTACTCAAGTCTAAAACTACACATTACTGAAGAGTGGATGTAGGGTTTGGCAAGAAAAAAAGGAAAAAAGTGAAAACAAAACAAAAAAAAGAAACTTCCTGCAAAATAAGCCTCACTTGTAGTTGATGATTCCATCTATCCATCTTGGCTCTAAGAGCCCGGTGTTGCTGGCATCTGTTAAAAAAGCTTCACCCTGCCCCTCACTGTGAGGAAAAGCACCCGGGCTTGGAGTGCCATTTATCTTAAATATGTGGTACTTGCATTAGGCCTTCACCTATGGGGAAAAGTGTCAAGAATTGATGAATAAGTCACAGTACTCTTACTTGAAGCCCTCCCCCTGCACCTCTGTGTGGAGCAGTGCATTTAGTTCACACCTTGAACTAAAACGAAACACCTCCGCCATTATTTTCCTCAAGTAGTAGAGATGAAAAGAAAAGAAAAATGGACGGGGGAGCAGGACGGTGCTGTGAACCGTGGCTTGCTTTCGCTCTCTCTCACTGTGCTGAAGTATTCATCTATTGGGAAGTGGAGGTAAAATGGTTCCTCCATTCAATGCGTGAACCCAAGGGTCTTTGTCCTCCATATTTTTCACACTTTTTGCCTTAACAGAAAGTATTCCATTAAAGTTGTCGTGTATGAATTTGGGTCTTTTCTACTCTCCATCCACACAATTCACCATTTTTCTTCCTCCTGCTGCAGCCCTATAATTACATAGCTTCAGATACTGCTCACAAAGTGCTTTAGCGCCACTGGAAACCAGAGGAAAGGCAGCGTAGATGGACTGTAATGATCCAAACCAGTGGATGTAGGGGAGTTTTTACCATACTCAGAGAGATGCCTCTATTGAAATCACACTGATCATTAACAACTCAGCAATCAAGCACAAGGCATGTGCCCTCGGACATGGCTTGTTTACCTTTACAGCTGATCTATACCTACATGAGTAAACCAGAATAAAAGAATAAAAATGTCGTGTGAGATATGAAGAAATAATCTGATATTATCAAATTAGCAGCTGTAAACTGAAAAACTCCTCCAGATGATGTCAACGGGAATTGTTTCATGGTTCAGATGATGTAGTATGAGCAACCAGATGGCATCATCTGGCTGACATTTACCTCTACATGATGTCATGTAGGGAGTTTTTCTGCTAGAATTACAGAAATATTTTATTATAGCAAGAACAGAATGAAGCATATATCCATATACTTAACTCCTCAGTCTATAACCATGGTAAATTGGTGAGAAGTTCCTATAGTATTTAAAGATATACAGTGACTTGAAAAAGTATTCAACCCCACTTGGGCTGGAACCTGGAATTTAAATTGATTTTATTTGGCACAAAAATAAAGATTCTACACAGAATAGTCCAAGCTGATGAAGTGAAATAGAATAAAAAAACATATTTTTAAAAGTTCAAAAATATTTTGAGATGGGATGTCCAAAACCTTGAACATCCCAATAAGCACTATTAAATCCATCATAGCAAAGTGGAAGAAATATGGCACCACAGTTGCCAAGAGAGGATTGTTCACCAAAACTCACAGACCCAGCAGGGAGGGCATTAATCAGGACCACTATTAGCCATACAAAAAAGAACATTTTACGTTTGGCAAAACGCGCATGGGAGACTCCCCAAATGTCTGGAAGAATGTACTGTGATCAGATGAGACTAAAATTGAACTTGATGGCAGTCATAGAAAACACTATGTATAGCGCATCACCCCCAGAACACCGTCCCCACAGTGAACCATGGTTGTGGAAGTATAATGCTATGGGGATTTTTTCTTAGCAAGTACTAGGAAACTAGTCAGAATTAAAGGAATAGTGGATGGCACTAAATATAGGGCAATTATTGAAGAAAAACTGTTTCAGTCTGCCCTAGAGTTGAGACTGGAGAGGAGGTTCCACTTCCAGTAGGACAGTGACCCTAAACACACTGCTAAAGAAACTGACAATTGGTCCAATCTGTGGTCGGATGCAAAGACTGCTGTACACCAGCAGAACACAACAAGTTCAGGGAGCTAGAGCAGAATGGACAAAATTCCCAGTAGCTAGATGTGCTCATTGAGACATACACAAAGAGACCTGCAGTTATAATTGCTGCTACTTAAAAGTAGCAAAATAATACAAAGGGGGGTTAATACTTTTTTTAAGGCACCATATATAAATCATTAGGATCATGTGGAAAGTATTTCTTTAGTATTTGTTCATGAGCCCAAGAATATTTACACATACATTTAGTTCCCATCTAATACACTGAGCCAAAACTAACGCAGCCCTGCAATGAATCCAACCTTTTAGTTATAATGTTCAGTTTTTGTTGAAAATGTTTCAGAGAGTTGGCGATTGAACTGTTTGATCATTTTGGACGCTATAGTTCCTGCTGCTTTTGAACTGTAGTTCTCTCTTTTTGTGTTGTTTTATAAAGTAAAAGAGTGAGGCTACTGGAACTTACTCAAATGTACCCATTTCCTTATCTTGTAATCTATCTGAGCTTTTAAAGTATTTTCTATTGTATCCCCATCTCTCCACACCTCACAGTCTGGCTGTCAGTCAGTGACCAGTGCAGACAGTACATGTCAGCAAACAGTTGAAAGCCAGGATCCTGCATTCCCTTGTAACAAGATGGGGAATAGATAAAGTATTAGCACCCCCCACCACCACCACATGCTGACATCTCAGCTCCCTGTGACCCTTCTCCACTCTGCATCAGAATTTATAGGCTTACATATGGCTGCATGGGAAACAGAACTCGTTATGGTGTCTGTACAGTGTGTGTGTACGTTGTGTATATGTGAACAGGTTTCGGGTTTTGCTTCATTTGTCCCAGTGGGATTTCTCAGTAAATATGAAGGCCTGTTCGAGCACTGTATGTATTACACTCAGACATCTAGTAATTAATGAATTTCCTGAGTTTGAACTCTCAGGGGGAAAAGACATTTGCTGAAAACACTCCTGCTCCAGAAAAAAATTAAGGAGTCAGGATTTTTACAAATTGTTCCATCCTGATTTAGTAAAGGAAGGAGTTTGGACTGAAAGTTCCCCCTATTCACTAGAAGTTCAAATTGCATCAGTGCATGATAGACAACCTAATGGACATTTTTTCAATTTCAGAAATAGTGCAGGTAAGATTAAGTTGCATGAATGAATCAGGACATTTCAGGACATAAGACATGTGAACCTCTGGATGTTCATAATGTCCTAGTGAATACAATCAGCCTTCAACTTCAGTGGATATTGGGTGGGATACATGAAGTCATCTATTTTTCTGCCTTCTAGTGACAGTCAAACACTACTTGTCTGCTATTCAACTAGCAGTGAGACTAAACATAACACAAGGTGAAACTTAACTTCTAGGGGATAATCAGGCAACACCCGGTCATTTAGGCCAGAATGAACATACAGAGCATAAACAGTGCAGATCAGATCATGTATCTTTAATTACTATATCCATGCAATGGAGTCTATCCAAATGTGAATGGCCAAATGTGACCTGACAGATTGAGTTTCCATAAAAATTAACCTCTTATAGTCCAAAAGAAATTGGAGACTTGGTTAGTATAGACACATTGTATTAGAAGTGCAAAGCACTCTTGTAAAGTGGAAGAAATATGGCACCACAGTAAAAAAAAACTGTAAAAAAGTTATTTTCATTTTCAAACATTTTTAAATGTTTTGTACAGTGTGTGGCTACAGATTCAATTTAATTAAATTCAGTTCAACTTTATTTATATAGCGCCAAATCACAACAAAAGTAATCTCAAGGCACTTTACAATATAAGGTTTAAGACCTTACAATAAAACTAAATAATAAGGAAAACCCAACAAATCCCCCTTTTAGCAAGCACTAGGCAACAGTGGAGAGGAAAAACTCCCTTTTTAAGAAAGGAAGAAACCTCCAGCAGAACCAGGCTCAAGGTGGGCGGTCATCTGCCTCAGCCAGTTGGGGTGAGTGGAAAGAAAGAGAAAGAGAAAAAAAAGCAGATCACACAACCAATAACAACAACAAACAACAGGCAGGTAGGCAGGTAGGCAGGCAGGTTGGATGGGCCAGCAACTGAAGACCCGGAATACACAGCCTCAGGGCCGATGATACCTGCAGGGGCGAGAGCGAGAGAGAGAGAGACACAGAGAGAGAGAAAGAGAGACAGAGAGAGGGGGGGGGGGGGGGGCGTAGCCCCCCACCTCCACCGTGCATGTAGAC
>OMLM01005276.1:122951-151563 GCA_900302695.1 Helostoma temminkii | reverse complement strand
GGGGGGGGGGAGGCACAACTGCAGGACAGAGAAGAAATACAGTTAATAACAGGCAGTGGTGGCGTATGAGTGGATGGAGAAAGCAGGAGGAGCTCAGTGTGTCGACAGGAAGTCCCCCAGCAGTCTAAATCTATAGCAGCATAACTAAGAGCTGGTTCAGAGTCACCTGAGCCAGCTCTAACTATAAGCTTTATCAAACAGGAAAGTTTAATCTAGTCTTAAAAGTAGAGACAGCGTCTGCTTCCCGAACATGAACTGGGAGCTGGTTCCACAGGAGAGGAGCTTGATAGCTAAAGGCTCTGCCTCCCATTCTACATTTGGAAAATCTGGGAACCACAAGTAGACCTGCACTCTGCACTATGAGGTCTTTAAGGTATGAAAGAGCTTAATCATTAAGTGCTTTGTATGTGAGAAGCTAAAAATTCTAATGAACCTCAACTAAAAAAAAAGGCAAGGAAAGAAAACCCGTCAAGTCAACAAATCCTACATACATTCAGGACATTTATTGTCATGGACACAAAAATAAAACATAGCATTAATTCAATGTCTCATGTGGGACAGTCCTGTGTTTCCATCAATCTGACCTCCTCCCAGTGCTGAGCAAGATCAACGAAGCTTTGTAAAAAATCTGATAAAAATCAGTGTATCATTTAATAGATTTGTTTAACAGCATTGTAACTGAAAAAAATCTGAATACTAATTTAGCCAAGTGGAACAGTTGTGTACACCAACAATTGGAGATACCCTTGTGAGTGCATTGGATACTGGGGAGGACAAGAAGTTTTTACTGCAGTGCTGATGCATGTGTTGCTTCTGCAGATGTTTTTGGTTGAACACCATTTTTATTTCAGAATAAAGAACTCCTAAATAAATTGCTTTGTCCTGGGCTTATTTCCACCAGGCCGCACTAATGAGCGAGCTAACCACTACGGCTAACATGGGCTAACATTAACAGCCAATGTTTAGTTTTAACAACAATGAAACCTTATTGAACATAAGCAGCACGTATATATTGAATCAGGAGTGTTTGGATGTGAGTTTAGACTCTCAATCTCAGGAACAACATTTGTACAGAGACACTGCAGTGGCTGTTATTGTGCTTAAAGTTGGTGGTGCTGTGAAGGCAGAGGTGTAGTGTAATTATGTAATGACATGGCTTTACGGTGGCTTATGTTGAAGCAACTTTGAACAAACACTAGCACCCGTGCGAAACTAGCACCAAGTTCTTGTTGGTCAAAAAGGAGTAAAAGTGGATAGAAATGTGATTCAAAATTAATTGTGTCTGCTATATGTGAATCCAAGCAACCGTCTGAACCGAGGTCAGTACAACAACGTATAGTGGTGATGTGAATGTCATGATGTTCCTATTGTTCTTTTTTCTGTGTGTACAAGCTGTATAAATACGCAACTGTTTATCCACAAGAATTTGTGTCATCTTTAAATGGCTTTTGATTTGTTTAAGTACTTCCTTGTTCCTTGTTCCTTGTGACATCAATGCTTGATTGTTTTCCCTTGATTGTGGGCAAAATTGTTGGATATCATTGCCCACAGACATTACTCTGTCTCTGTCTTCATCCTGTGCATAAGCAAGTCCAACCTGTTCCCAGACAGTGGTGTCATCAATATTCAACATATGCTGTCCCTTATCTGATTGCACTGCTGAAGTAGTTCATTTCTTAAGCCTATTACTGAGAGCTTGAAGATGCATAGGTTGATACAGGCAATCACAAAACACGCACTCTGCATGCAGCATCACTTCAACCACTGATTACTTTCATTACAGGGGAGTAATTAGCGCCTTAAGAGGAAAAGGTAGGTTCAGAGATGCCATCCCCAGGTGATTTTAAAGAGTTAGTTTAATCTCACCAGGGTTAGAATAAATTAACAGTTCTCACAGGGGAGGAAGTTCTTATCAGAGCTGACACACATGTAAAAGCAGTCTTAGAATACAATATAAGGATTATGAACACTATAGGTCTACATATGCAAAAAAGTGCTGCTTTTTATTGGGCAAAGTTGATGCTCAATGTGCCAATTTGATTTTTTTACATTTTGATCCTTTTGAAGAATTATATTCATTCTGTTGTGTTCCAGGTATTACCTCAGCTAGACGAAGACTGTATAATACTCATGTAATATAGGCCCACAGCTGTGGAGTCCTGAAGACCTTGTTGGGGTTATGCACCCAGAAGTCACGATGAACCAATTGTATCAGGTTCTCTTAGTCGGAGGTTGAGTTCTTCTGTATTCTGAGGCCCTACTGTTCAGAGCCGTCTATCGAATACATAAAAATAACATTTTTGTTCAATCACTTTTGTTCTTTTGGAAAGGTGTTAAGGCCTGAGGCTAATGCTGGGCAGGTGGGATTGGTATAGTCTGACATTTAGTTAGTGAATATGGCAAGTAATGTGGAAAAATTCTTAATAAGTGTGACTGATATGTTATCGTGATATGTTAAACATACAAACTATGTGTTTTCATGCTATTCATTGACTACTCACCCTGCCCATAGTTATGTAAGGCACCTACTACCCATCAGTAGGCCAGTAGATTTATTAAAATCAATAACCGGTGTAGATGACATCTAGTGGTTGTTGAATATGTTACACAAAGAAGAGTGATAGTTGGTGACTTAATGTAAAAACAAATCTGTGTAGGGAGGATGTCGGAGTTCAACATTAATTTAACCCTGATCAATTTGTTTTTGTGCCAAAACCTTGTTTGAACAGATCAGTACAATAAGACACATGGATGGAAAAACACATTCAACCTAAAACTCATCTCTGTATGAGGCATTGTTTGAACTGAGTTTCAGCATTTAAGCTGACATTGATGAAAAATCTAAAAAAAAAAAAACTAAATGTTAAAGATCATAACAACTAGACATACTCAATATAAAATAACATGGAATGAATGCTCTAGGACAACTACTAAATTAAAATCTTGATATGAATATTCTCATATTTTCTACTATCTCTTACCATAACATGTTGGTTCAACAGTTCAGGACATACATCACTGCAGGACTTTGTTTTCAGCTACTGCTACATAGTTGACTCACAGGTTGTAACAATGTTGCAGCCTAGGGTCGTGTACTGGAGCACAATGTTCATAGGTCACAGGGCTGCATGTTACAGTTAGTAGAAATACCACATATGTGTCACATGATCTAGACTTATTTTCCCAGGGCTTAGGTCATGACAGAAAAACACAGCGACCATGGGACATAATACACAATACTGCTAATGTTTATCAAGGCTGGTAGAACAAATATTCACTGCAAATGTAGATGTAAACATAAACAGCGACACAGTGAGCCAATGTCAGGTTTGTGTACTCTGAACAGAGAGGAATGCAAACCAGAAAGTACGTTAAGTGAGTCGAGTTTCACTTTCAATAAACACTCTGTACAAAAGTAGCGCTCACGTACATAGACACATGCTGAACTGTGCTCAAAGTGATAAATACACAGCCTGAGAACATATGGGATAACATGCAACCTACCCCAAGGCGTTCTGGATAGACTGGTTTACCATGTGACTTGGGGTTGGTGCTGTGCATCCTCGACAAACAAGGCTCATGGATGCATGAGCAAATGAGGCAGCGCGTAATGCTCACACACTGAGTAACAGTGTGGCAGTTTTGCCTTGTCGTCATCTGTCACAATCACCCCCAGTAAAAGAGTGCTGGGAACAGGAGCAGGAAGAGAAGAGGAGTGGAGAGGTGGTAGAGTTACTAAAATGTGTAGGGAGGAGGAGGAGGAGGAGAAGGAGGAGAGCATGTTGTGTTTCATTCACAGGAGCGCATGCAGCATTATTGGATTCATGTCATGGTACATTTCTCAGCGGTTTACCTGAAGCCGTTACCCCTAATTCACTCATCTACTCCATCTGCTGCTGCCAAGGTAGCTTAGGAATATTATACCTCACTACTGTCTGTGTTTTTGAGACAACACTCACTACAATCACAGCATAAACCTCTGCCCTTAAGTCCAAATTTTTATTTGAGTTTAAGTCTTTAAAAGCATGCAGTACCAACATGAACTGACCTGATGACCTACAGTACTGTTCAAATGTCTTCTCCACCATTAGATGTGTTGTTTTGGCAATGTTGTAAAATATTTATATTTATTTTCTTATTCTCTTTATCAGAATACAACTAGAAAATATAGGAAATAAGTCCATCGTATTAAAATAGCACAAAATATTAGAAAAATAAAACAAACTTCAGTAGGTTAAAGTGATAGATTTAGTGATCTCTGTAGAGAAACATGGGGAGGTGAAGGACAAAAAGAAGTGGAAAACTGATGAAAAGTTTCTCAGAGTTTTATTTTTTGAGAGAAGAAGCAGCAAGGACTAGACCCAGCATTGGCCTATTGGAAAAGCTGGGGTTTAAATAAATATAGCCATCATAGCAGTGCTAAAAAACAAATGTAATGGTGGCCTAAGACTTTTGCGTGGAATGTGAACTGAGAACACTGAGAAAGGTAACTGTTTTGAAGCAGCCTGATGATTCTGAGTCAACTGTCACATTGGATAAAAGTGAAGTAACACTTAAAGGAACAGTAAAACATTCTTGGAGTTTATTAATTATACTGCTGAGAGTTTTAAGAGAGAGGCTGAAAACTTAAATATATGCAAAGTATGACGCTACAACAAAGACACTGTTGACACAGCTGAGCTTTGCAAATACTCTAACTGGCTCTGTCCAAAACGGCAACTTCCTGTGTTGTTTAGGTTGCTAGGTTGCTAGGCTCAGGTCCAATGCTGCACCCTCACTGCACCTGCAAAACATGGTACCAGACCTGACCAAAAGAAAATTTTAAACCTAATTACCAAGCTGTACCTGTAGCCACATTACATTAACATCACCTGATAGTTTTAATGTCGAGAGGGACACACAGTCTCATATTCAGCCTGCTATGCTATGACACCTCTCAGTCATGGCCAGCACTGAATTTTGCCTCAGGCTGACCCTTGTCCACATGATCCTTGTAGTCACTCACTATACGTAGGACTTGCACAGTGACATGACTGCAGATGACTCATTCAGATGTGCTAAACACTCACTCAGTTAAATCCAGTGTTCTAAGTGAAGCAAAGCGACACAAACATAACCAGTACTGCGCTCTACTTCACATCCACTTGCTGTCAGTCAGCTGCATTCTCACGTATGGAATGATAGACATGATAAAAATGTACGAGTAATACAGTCTTTATTTTCACTTCTGTTTTCATTGTCATCTTTATATTACCCACTGCAATTAGCTGTGACTGTGTCCAATATTAGTATGTTTTTTACCCAGTGCAGGACTGTAATCACATAAACTGTCTTTACACGCTGATGTTATACAGCATATGTCAGTTGCACAACATATTCATTTCTGGGTATTTATAGATCAGCAGTAGGCAGATGTGTGGTCTTTCAGACAAGAAGGCCGACAAAATGCAAATAAGCAAATGTTTTTCAAAATGTTTAATCCTAAATTCCTGCATTTCATAATTTTCTATCACAGAGTTAGCAGCAAATGTTGTACATCACTGGCTCTAAAATGTAGATGACATCCATATTCTTCACTGCATCTAGAGAGCTGTAATGGCTTGACTGTTTTTCCACTTACCAGAACATAACCAGACCTTTTGAATAGAAAAAAAGCAGACATGAAGTTCATTTACTTAGATTTGGTCTTGACACTTAGGAGAAAATGCTGTGTGATTCATTCAACATTGTGATTTACTGTGATTACACAATCTGACATCATCAGTCCCACACAGGGTGGACAGTTAAAAAAATTACTAAACATATGACTCATCCACATTATGGCCAATCATCTCATGACCCGTGGACTCTAAATTAGTTGCCTCGTGTTTCTGGAAACACAAGGAAACAAAACATGTCCAGTTTTACAATTTAAGTGCTAAACTACTTATCCCAGAGGAAAGAGCTAAAGAGTGAACATAGAATGCCTAAAGATGACAGTATTGATTATTATGTGTTTATTTCACATGCTGCCCTCATGGTCTCTTTCTTATCCAATAGCAGCGGCTTCATCACAGCTTTCCCTCAGACACTGTGCAAGAAGTGACCATGTCTGCCAATGCAGCACATAGTCACAGTGGGCGTTTTAATGGAATATGGGTCAAGCAGGCCTCCAATTCAATAGTACAGCCTCCAAGTTTTTCTCTGTAGCAGGAGCGCACAGATGGATGCACACGTTCTGAAACTTTTCACTTTCTCTCACTTTGCCCTCAAAGTCTTTGAACGTGTTACTTGTGCAGTTGTAGCTGCGACAGTCTTGCTTTGCTATTGTGCACATTCGTACAGTCTGTAGATATCAGGTTTAGGGTTACTGTACCCTAATATCACACCAAGAGATATGGTTTTACTTTTTTGTCTCGTTCATGCTGTTATTTGTAAGACAGATGAATTTGTGCCCCTGCAACATATTTTATCTTC
Source organism: Helostoma temminkii (assembly GCA_900302695.1). Lineage (NCBI taxonomy): Eukaryota > Metazoa > Chordata > Actinopteri > Anabantiformes > Helostomatidae > Helostoma > Helostoma temminkii. Next base: position 145,107 of record OMLM01005276.1, on the reverse strand, counting down.
GAGCCATCTGACTACAATAACCCTGCTAATTTTACTGTTGGTTTATCAGAGGTTCAAACACACTACAGGCTGAGAGAAGCAGGAAACAGTAGTGGCACAGTCATTTGTTAATCGCTATAAGCAATCTGTTTGACGTTACTGCTTTTCATTTCAGATATCACAGGAACAATATTTATTGTAGCTTCTATGTCGAAATCTATATTTAATATTGTGCATTTTCATAAATTAATGATAATGATTAATAAAATTATATGGATCCTTTGATATGCACGTTTTAAATGAAATTTAAAATCTTTAAATAAGCAGCAAATAAGCTGTAGGAATTTGGCAAAGCAAACATTTTAATACTAATACTGAATTGAATTTGGTTCATCAGTTAAAACGAAATTAACTAATCAAGATAACCAACATTACTTTTTGTATGTATAATAGGCAGATGGGATTAATATATATGAAATTTAACACAATGTAATTTTCCACTTAAGTTTAAATATCCATTAAAGTTCTTTTTAATTAACTTGTGAATGTAACACTCTTACAACTCAAGCACTTTCATTTCAAACCCAGTGGAAAGTGGACTATAAAATGTCAGTGGATGTTCTTGGTCTCACAGCATCTTTGCAGGAGGACTACAGTGTGATGTTTGAAACAAACAACAAACAAGAAAAAACTTATTTGAAGTGCCTTGTGTGCGTAGGTGTGTGCCAGCGTGGGTGAGTGTTCCACAAAGTGACAAAGATAACACAGGGAGAAAACATAGACAATTGCTGGTGATTTCGGCTCCCATTTCCTCCTCTTCCTTGGCGATTACCTCAGCCTGCTCTGTTTTTCCTTTCCATTCGTGAGCACATTGTCAGACAGTATCATCTCACAATCGTTCACTCAACCTTTATGTAACATCTAACACCTTGATGCGCTGGAGAGGGACAGATGATGGCAGAAAGTAAAAAGAAAACGACAGTTATAAAAAACAGCTGGACTAGAACCAGATTTAAACAGAGAACTGCCATACAAAGATTACAGATCAATATACATTTCATTTTATTTGTTGTTCATCCTCCTCTTTCCCATTGCCACTCCATGTCCTATCAGTCTGCTTCCATCTGTGCACCTATGGTAAAGATCAGGAGTCTGAATACAGCAGACCACCTACCAGCCATCCTGGAGCAGACAAACAACACGAGGGCCCATTTCAACATTCTGACAGCGTTCTGGCAACGTTGCAAACCTTTATGAGCGGTAAAAGTGCTGTGTGAACAATCTGGGTGATCTAGGCCAGCAGCCAAAGTAGATGACACCAACAGACATTACTGTGTGTTTCTGTGTCTGTGTGTGTGTGTGTGTGTGTGTGTGTGTGTGTGAGGAATATAATGTGTCTGCTGCAAAATCGTTTCTTTCTCCAGCTGAAAGTAAAAAGTTGATTGGGAACAGAGGTGCCTATTACAGTCAGAGGTAATAATAGGGTGCAGGGATTGTATAGGCTACATCACAGAACAAAAAACAGTCGCCCTGGCAGGCATAGAGGCTTAGCATGGGGTGTGTGTGAATGTGTGCTGTGTGTTACTTTGGTTGTTTGGGTGCTTATTTACGTCGGGAGATGATAGCCAGACATGCAAAAAGATGGAGAGGCGGACCAGCAGACAGACAGGCAAACAGAATAATCATCCTAGCTTCTGTTACGTCTAGAGTGCATTTGCTCATGCTGCTCTATGTGAGAAAACTCTCCATAGAGTCAAACTGAAATGTCTTGGAGGGATTGTGGAACCAAAAACTTATTTTTTGAAATATTGGGGCCATTTGTCACTGTCCACACTGAACTGTGGACTAAAATGGAGGCTGGTTTATTGTGGTGAGCTTTCAGCACAATCACAGTGACACAGCAAGCTACAATGATGCAGGATTGAGTTTCAAGTGAACACTACAATGACGGCCCAAAACTGCTCCCATAGATTAAAGAGTACTTCATCCAGTTAGCAAAGGCCTCCTATATCACTGTTTAAACTGTTTTTAGTTGAAATGTGTTGCCCTGGGCCTCTTACACCGACTTGAACATGAACTTGGTGCTAGTTCAAATTGCAAACCTAAGAACTGGTTTGCTTTTCAGCAAGCTACATAGTTATGTCACTATGCATATGTCTCCGCTTTCATCAACGCTATTGCCAAACACAGCAACACACACAATGTGTCTATAGAAGTGTTGCTCATGACTTTATGGGCCTACACTGGCAAACATTTGTGCTTCTTCTTTTCAGCCTTTGTTAGTTTTAGCCTTTAGTTGGCTAATTAGCATCAACTTTATCAAACAAAATAAATCTAATAAGTGATGTACTGATTTTCATCTTTACAACAAAGCTTTACTTAATTTTGTTGTTCACAATAGTCCAGCGTCTGACACAAGTGATAGTGATGAGTTAGTGCTAGTCTGGGACCGGTTGTTCGTAACCAAGGCTGAAAACTGGGCAAGGTTATATTTTTGGTTAAAACATGAATATGTCTGTTAAATATTCTTATATGAAGACAGCAGAATCATGCTTAAAAACAACAACAACAACAACAAAAAAAACAAGCAAAGACATTAAAAATAAAAAAGACAATAAAACAGTGCTGTCATGGCTCAGAAAATTAACCAGGCCTCAAATGCACAACCCAAAGACAGAACTAGAGGTTCAAAGACAGGGTGGTTTATTTTAGTAAGGAGCCTACCAGCAGGCCAGTTCAGGATGGCAGGTAAACACTGGCTAACTGAGCACAGATGACTAGGCCGGCTAAAATCAAGAGGGCAGCCACACACTCAAACATTTGTAGTCAGGTGTGCAAGCAGGGATGGACAGAATCATAAACAAACACAGACAGAATTCAGCAGGCAGTGTCTTTAGAAATGAACAAACAATCATTCAAAGGGGAGTGTCCAGGAAATAAACAGGTAACTGAAGGCTAACTGGAGTCACATGACACAGGACCGCTACTGTAAGGAGTCTCTGCAGGTGGCGACTGCTGCACCCTGCACAGCTGATGAGTCAATGAGGAGCAGGTGAGTAGAGATATACACAGTATAGCTCATTTTTCTGTTTCACTGGCTTGTGTGTGTATGCATGGTGGATGTGTCACACATTGTGACTATTCAGTGTGCGTGCTTTTATTGAGCATTCGTTTTAAACTTAAGCATTAATTGGGATTTTAACTACTAACTTTATACTTTCTAAAATGATTTTTCACCAGTTCTGACAACTTCATTTCACACATTATCTGAACTTCCCACTCTCAAATGGACGTTGCTTGTCAGTACGACAGGAAGTTGTCACTCAGCCTCAGCTCAACACCAACAATCCACCAGTTAACGTCACACACTGACCATGACCACTGTTTTATCTAATCCACTCTTTGAAAAGAACTTCAGACAAGCACAAGCATTTTAACTTCAAACAGACCAAGACACTACCAAGAGACTTTAGACATACAAAGAGAAGCAGGACCACTCGCCAGCAGGGGTTAGAAACTCTCTGAGGATATACTCTCTCACACACACACTCACATTTTTACCCATATACACAGCTCATGTATTTCAAGGTTCTTGGGAAATGAATCTGATTTGTTTGTTTTCTAGAGGGTGACAGAGTCATACTATATAAGCATTTGTATAACCTTCAAAAACAGCTGTGGTGTCTACATGACATTATAGAGATGTCAGTGTCTGTCACATTTTGCTGATGCAAAGAATATTCATACTAGATTAAGGCTTTGGCCACATATTTCTTATGAGTGTGGTGGCTGAACCTGATCCAAGGCAGGTGATTTTGTGTTTTTCTAGTAAGACTGTTATGCTTGACTTTAAGAAGTAGCTTAGAAAACATTAGTCTCTCCTACCCATTAAAGAATTAAACCATTAAACTTTTAGTTTTAGTCGTCTAATTAATTCTTTGGTGTAGTCATATTTTAAACTGTAATTATGCCTATTCTGACTTGTCTAACTTTATGCTTGAACTCAAGGGCACCTACGGCTACCAGCGGCTTTGGTTTGGTTATACTACTGTATGGATGACCTTCGTCACCATCTCATCCTTTAGAGAAGATGAGTCAATGGATGATCTTGTGATCATGATCATACAGTTTTATTATTTATTTTTTTATTTATGGCACTGGATACACTAGCAATGTTCTTTTTAATGTAAATTCAGCCTGGGCCACAAACTATATAAACCTCAAATATGTGGGAGTAGCCTGTACTCAACTGAAAGGTTGGCTTCGGGTTTAGGCCTACTGTACTTTGTTAATAAGATGCAAATATGCAGAAATATACATATATGCAAATCCTTCATGTCTAGGTGATGATCAACCTACTGGTTCATGTTCTAATCCTTCACTGTGTTTCCTCTACCATCAGCACAGTGGTGGTGACAGGCAGATAATGCTGGTGTTACACCACATTTCATTCCTGTTTGAAATATTTGATACAGACAGTGTGGTTGAAACACAGACACAAGCTTTTTGGTTGCGGCCTGTTGAGTCACGTTTCGTTTGCAGTAGCACATTAATGATCACAGAACATCATAAAACTCCATCAAGTCTCTGATTTGTTTTGCTCTGACTCTACATGATCCCTAATAAAATGTGGGATAATGAGCAAGTTTAGTGTAATGTGGGTGGTCTGTTTGTGTGTATACATCACATACTCACATAAAATGTGTACCTGTGGGACTGGAAACTGTGGCCTCCACTGTGACACATGGCTGTGAAATGTGAGGCTGTGTCAGACTAATATATCTTAATGCAGTCTGGCATTAGCTCTAAGCTTCTGACTCATGTGCTCTAAGGCAACTCTCAGGAATCTTTGACCTCAGATCTGCTCAGGGTGTTTTGTACACTCTGTACAATCCAGACATGTACACAGTTGCTGCCCTCAACTGTGTTATGACCAACATGTCACGGAAAGAGACACAGCGAGTGTGGGAATAACACAGCACTGTCATTAATGATCTCAGTGACAACCCAGATACTCCGCTGTAGCTTGCACTCCTCGCGCCTTGTCAAAGCATATTAAAGGAGCATTGTGCTGCACTACAATACACGCTATTGTTCTCTCTCAGTGTTGTCACACGGGGGCTGTAAACTGAAAGGTTGGCTTCGGGTTTAGGCCTACTGTGCTGCTCAGGTGCTGCTGGAAGCAGGGAAATAACGGGGCAACCTTGCCACTTGGTAATGTTGAAGTCTCTGCCAAAGTGTGACTCAAACACAGCAGAGAACAATGGACTGTTAAAGCACTGAATTAAGGGAAGAGTGTCAGTAACTGCGCAAAACAACGCTCAGGGTCTAATTTGAACACAGTGTTTGCAATAAGCACCTGTTTGGCTGGTGTAGATGCTAGAAGGTTAGAGATGGGTCAAAACATACTAGCAGAGCCAAAGTGATCATGTCAGCTCCAGGCTAGCTACACCGAGCCTGGGCTCGATTAATAAATTATAATAATTTGTTAGGTTTTATGGGAGTTGTGTGTAAATGGCAGCCCAGGGAAAACTTTAATGTACAGACTCATCTTACCTTTATGCCATGATGAACCTGTGGTGCAATTCTGAGTGAGAATTTCCATTATCTGATACTTCATACTTCATGCATACATATTGTACTTTTATTTGATAACTTCAGTTATAAGTTAATGTCCAGAATCATATTAGTAAAACAAACATATATAATCATAAGTCTTTATCCATCCCAGAGTGAACTTCACAGCTACTTAACTGTTCGTAAAGCCATTACAATTAAATTTATTAGACCACAGTCATGGCCATTTAGCCTCTTATGATGACCTGGTGACACAAGGCATTTTGAAATGGTGTTTATTAAGTATTGCTAAAGTCAAAACAGGCAACATTTTTTTAGTAAAATGCATGATATGTTGATAATTGGCTCAGTGTCATAATATCATTGTGAATATAGTTTTCTCTATATATAACAGCCTGGAATTACTGCTGTTGCTTTTTAAGCAACATATTTGAATGGCCAACATGGTAACATTTGGGTGCTCTTATTTTGTAAATTATGTGGTGAACAGAGCAGCTCACAGTGTACAGAGAACTCACCGCAAGCAAATGGTCACATTGACAATGTTTCTGTTGCACAACACTGAATTCTGCAGCGTACCTTTTGTGTGACCTCCTGCCTCCTACACCACTACTCTGTAGGCACCGTCCTTATCCCCCGCTGTCTGCTAAATGTGTGAAAGGGTAACTCCAGATAATATCTGGACCTAATCCTCCAGACTTTGGTTGGAGTCCACATGAGGAAACTGATTTAGTGAAGCACCGTTAGCTCCACTGCAAAATGCAAATACAACTTGGTTTGAATGGATGCTTTAAAGTTATTGTGATCATTCAATGCTAGTTCAGATAAGTCAACTAAACAAGGTTTAAAGCAGTCTGAAAATTAAAACTAGTCAGTTTAGCAACTTGCATTGGAAAAAAAAAAAAAAAAAGTAGTCTTTACAGCGTATAGCCAAAGCTTATTTATTTGCAATGCATCATAGTGTATTTATGATGACTAAACTATGAGGAAATAATCACCAGTAATCAAGCATTAAATATAATCTGACTGTGTAATATGTTATATTCAGATATTACACAGTTTGATATGGTTATAGGTATATTATAAAGTAGTTAGAACTTTCCAGTCTTTTTGAGGATAAGGAGCACACTGAAGGATCAGTGCATTACAGTCATGGAGCTCAAAGCTTCCATCCTTCCCACAGGCAGTCATATTCCATGTAATTAACATGGAATTCAATTCAGAGGAGATGGGGTGTACAGTGATTCATAACCTTCCCCTTCACTCTAACTCATGCTGGAATCAGTCACAAATATAAGTGTGCACACATGTAGTTCAGTATAATCTGCTGCATATGTCTAGGATGTCACGCCACAGGACTCGTCCTAAACGAGCATCGAGAAAGAGCAGAAATCTGTTCAGCATCTGTGGTTACTCAGGCCAGATGAGCCGTCTGTGTGTTTGACTCGCCAGCGGAGACAGACTCCACCAAAGATGGCAGGCTGCTATTCACCACATGCAATCATTATTAGTTATCAAAATCCCTGTCGTGATTATGGGCAGACACCCTGCAGGGAAGCCACCTGTACAGTTGCTTCAGTCGCACACAGTCTTCAAACATCCAAACAGGAGAGTGGAGAGGTAGAAAGAGATGAACACTGATGGTGGGAAAGAGGCAGAGAAAGTTAGAAAATCACCTTGTAAAAAGCTTTTACAAGTCACACACCCAGCGTTACCTTTAATTTGGCTTCTTTAAAAGGGAAGAATTAGCTAGCGGGCGAAGCGGAGCACAGGGAAGACACCACAATCTACGTAGATGATTCTACTGTGTATCCTAGACAAACAGGGCCTCGGGTCATATGTGATACATTAAGATATGACTCACATTTGTTCTCACTGTTGTAATGTTTTAGTTTTAATGTAGCCAAAGTCAAACAAGAAACTCTGTCTGAATTTTTATGTCTGAATTACAGTACCTGCACAGGGTGGTAACTTTTAGGAGACAGGGTTGCAAGTAAACTGCAACTGCATAAATTTTATAGGTAACATATCACAGGGCAGACTATGAAAAAAATGGCCATCTGGGTATATTTTGCTGATATGTTCAGTGTATTTGAAACTTGCCTCATTGTGTGAACAGAAAACAGAATCCAGCCACAATTAAGTTACGTATTTGTTGTTGCAGTTCTTATGTGTGTAGAAAGATTTTTAAGAGGCAGAGTTGCCACCTGATACTAACTACTGTATGCATACAACCCTGGAATCATGTGTCAGCTTGCCAAAACATCACACACTGTGTGTCTTTCATGCCAAAGTGATTGACATAACAATGGCATCTTTTTCCACTAACTGAAGCGCTGACCAGTCGTTATTTCCAGGTTCCCACCACTCCTGCTGTCCAGGAGGCAGGAAGACGGCCGCACATGTCATAACACAGCATCACCAGGTCTCGCTCAATGGCTTTATAATGACCATGAAAAGGAATCTGTGTATTTATCTTCATGGAAACAATGTCAGTCATTCTCTGGCTATGACAAATGACCTGCACAGATCTCACAGTGCAGCATTTCCACCTCTAAATTGCTGGAATTTTTCACACCGATGCAAAGAATAAAAGTGCTAGGTGGATCTGTGGCTTTTGTTCTGTAATCACACGCCAGATATTTTGATTTGATTGAAGTTGTCTGGACCTGCATCTGTCTGCATATTACCACCATTACAATAAGCTCTGCTTTTGCTGTCAGCTTGTCTGTCTGCTTCTCAAATCTCCCCACATCAGGCACGCATCTCAAACTTCAACCCGTCTCTTCATGTTTTTTTTTTTCACTCCCAATGCTTTGACATTTCTGTCCGTCTGACAGATAAGATAACCTTGCTCCTTCCGTTCTCTGCCTCCCTCCCCAGCAGAACTGATATTATTCTGTTCTCTCCGCGCTGTCAGGGGCAGTCTGTGTCACCACTCATTGATGTTTTCTGACTGTCCCTTTTCCCATGTCTTCTCCCTCTCTCCCACAGTCTCAGCTCATACCACTCTACATCCACACACACACTCCACTTTTTCCTCTCAAATCCTCCGAAGCAGATCCTCTTCACGCCTCAGGCCACTACACCATTGTTCTACTAGACCAAAAGAATAACTTGGCCCATCCTGTGGCCCTGCAACTCACTCTTTTATAACCTTGTTTTCTCTCTCAGGTGAAATATTTTCACAGCAGCTCTGAGCTTGGACAGATAGAAATGTGCGGGGTGAGAGGTGACGAGTGTTTCCGGCTCTCTTGCGACTCAGGCCAGGGCTGCACCCAGGCACTGCAGAAAGCAGGCTGCCCTGAGGAAAAACAGGTGAACATTTAAGTTCAATTCAATGGTGTATGTATGTGTGTGCAAATTAAAACATCAAAGACCTAATGCTGTGCAGGTACACATGCCTAAACGGTGTGTGTCACAAACAGCGTTGAGGCAATAATACATACGTTTGCAGTTGGCTGGAGTTTGGAATGTTACAATTACTGTTCACACTCTTAAAATATGCAGAAAACTGCATGTTTACACTGTAGCAAATAGGCATCAATAATACATGCCATTATCTTCCATTAACTTCCTGTTTGTAGTGTTTCCTAGGACGATTTATGGCCATTTCTTTGTGACAGATGTTGGAGATGTGACATCCTGGAGGAACCTAAGAGAAAAATGAATTTAAAAGCATGCGTGTTAATGTTTGAGCTGTTATAAGTCAGACAGCTAATTCTTAATATCTCCCATTAGGTGCAGTTTCAGCTGCTGACTGTGTTGTTACACAGACCAAACCATCTGAACACAACTGCTGTATTTATGCATTAATGCATGCATGTTGTTTTTATATGTTTATTTAATAATTTATCCATTCATGAACAGAACTTAAATATCGTACCTTTGAATACATTTTTAAATTCACACAAACACTGATTATAATGACAGCCCTCCCATCATGCATGTGTCTTGTGTTGGATTTTCTTGACTGACTAGTGTACATTCATCACACAGGTGCATTGTCTACCACGGCAGTTTGACAGCGCATACCTGCAGATGCATAATTATAATTAGGTTGTGTGTATGTGAAGAACAGTGTTGATTGTCAGTGTTACTCACTGTGTTTACAGTACACACTAACATGGTATTTCAGTAAGTGGAACTAAAACAATATGATTCCTTATCCTTCTAACTTAAGCTGCAGCCTACATACATCTGCAAACTTCGTGTTTTCATCATAACTCCATTATTGTTTAGTCTTCAGTCTATAGACTGCATTGTTCCCCATCTACCTTATTGTCTGCTATGTGTTTCTGTGTTTAGTGTGTAGTGTAATAGCTACTGCAACACTAGAATTTATCTTTGGGATTAATAACCCACCTGAAATTCATGTTGATACCACAGTACATACGTAGTTTTACAATGAATAAATAGTCTACCACAGGCAGCATGAAATATGTAAGACCCACAGACTAACAGGCCAGCAGGGTAACAACACTCAGTCTACCCTCTAACCTGGTACAGGAATGAATGTACAGAGCATTACTCAGCCTACAACTTTAACATCACAGACACTGTACACAAGTAAGTTATTTAACTTCTTTTTAATGTTACCATGAGATTGTTTATATGGCTGAGGATTAGTGTGGCAAGCAGGCTGGGTAAGGTGAAAACATTTGCCATTGTCATTGCTGAGTCCAAACTAAACTCACAAATACACACAAGCAGAAGTAGATTAGTTTGTCCTTTTGTGACCAGCACTATCTGTTCAGACCCAGTGATACTGACAAGGCTGTAGATTTGCATGTGGACAGAAGCGACATGTCATTACTAATATTTTGGCTGGATAAAATGCCAAGTTACAATGGGCAGCTATTTTATCAAAGTATTAATAGCATGGTAATATCCTGGTAAGATTTTGTTTCAGCATTGTCTTTATGCTTGTGCTAAAACTGGGCTCCCTCTTCTTATCCTCCAAATTTAGGGAAAGCTTGATTATGAAACATCTTATTCCTATTTCTGACTACTGGTGACCTGGTAACAAACAAAATATCCATGCACAACCCAGTTATGCTATTCTAGACTTAAACCTACAGCCTTGGACAGTGACATCAGTATTAATCCAACAATATCGAGCAAACAGACTGATGGGACAGAGCTATCAGGTAACTATCAGTCATGATTTTAGTTTAATACCTCAACTAACATTTGTGTGGGGAGAAACAAACAAAACAGAGTAATTACAGTGATTTAACAATTATCCTGTTAATCTTAGGAAAAGCAATCATTTAGTCTCTGGAGCAGTGTTTTAAATCACACTGTGGCTAAAGCACAGAATCATCATGTTAATAGAAAAGCTATTTTTATTCATTCCTGTTTGTGTTTTTCTTCTCTTTGCCTCAAGACCACACTAGTTTCCACCTTTGTTAACAAGAAATTTTATCACACGAAAAAAACAAAACAAAACAAAACAAAAGAATAACTTCTGATAGGTGTTATTTTTTCTTATTAGCTAATGCTTTGGTCGTATTATTCCTGCACTGTGTGGGGATGACAACTCTGTAGATTGCTCTGCTTCTTGTTACTCCATGATCAGTCTTAATAAATCACCAGGCAGATGCTTTGAAATACAACAGGGTGATTCTGCTTGCCTGACCGGCCCAGATTAAAGGGGAGGAGGGCACACACACACACACATACACACACACACACACACCTGTTAGGAAAGTTAGGAAAGAGCAGGGGAAGAGAACTTGACATCTAAATTACCACAAAGCAGCGCAGATTAATCATTCATTCTTCTGCAAGCCCCGGCATGCACCTCTTGAAACACACAGGCCAATACTGCTCTTCACATTCACACACACACATATACACACAAGCTGTAACACACTCACTTGTGCACAAACACTTAGAGCACATTCTCAAAGGTTGTGCAAATCCTTAAGTTTCATGACTTTGTTCAAATCAAACATTCCTACATGACTACTTTGATTGTGGCTTGATTGCAAAAGGCAGCAGCTCTGTGATCATAAGTATCTTAAACACTTGTTCAACTGCTGTTTGACTTAGACTCAAGTATATACATTAAACAACGGAGATCGCTCCTGTAGATACAGGCATGTGGCTGCACTGCAAAGCTTTTGATGTCAGCCCTTATAAAAAAGCACTTAAAGGTGAGATGAGGTGAAGGCGAACACAGGCAGATGAAATACACACATGGTTCAATTATCTTTGGAAAATCACAGAAACTAGTGATTCGTGTTAGTTTCTCCTGACATGTTCATTTCCTGATGGAGCCACTTGGGTTCAGGGTTTTGTCCAACATCATCTTGACATATGGACAGAAAGAGATGGGGATTGAAGTCCCAAGTCTGCGATTAGTGGATGACCTCATAAGATACAACCACCCCTGTACACTCTTGTCTCTCTCACCCCCTGTTCCTCCTACCTAAAATTATTACTATAAAAATATAATACTTTATAATTACTATAAAGTAATTAAAGACATTTAAGAAGTCAATATGTATAAACACAGTTTATTCAAACTGCAATGTCATAACTGTTCCATGCTCATTCTTTTAAGAAGCTGAGAAGAAGTTCATCAAACCTGAACTAGATGTGAAAGATGTGATTCCATTGAATGTCATTGATGTAGGGAAGGCATTAGCCAAGTGATAAGCAGTACCTATTGTTCTCCAAATGTAGAACCTTAGGTTCTGCCCACATGGTTCAGTTCTAGTCTGATCTCACTAGACAGTCATTGTCCTCATGGTTTCAGAGTTCTAACAGTTTTATATGGTAAACTTCAAGTGGAGACTCCATTTTGTCCTTTCCTCTGCCATAAAGGCTAATCAAAGAGGAATCTGTCTACGATGTGGTGCCACTACTGCAGAGGAATTCATGGAACTGTTGGTCACCTGCCTTACTAAGGACCTCACTGAGGCCACTGTACTTTGTTTGATGTATATATTGTATGTTTGTGCTTTCGGAAGGTCCATTCAATTTATTTTGCCACAGATGGACTTCATTCAGTATTGAGACAAAAGACAAATTAAACAAACAGAACGCACTGAAATATAACATCAATGGGTTTAAATACTTAAAATAAGAATGAAATGTGACATTTTGGGTAGCAAATGTAGACTGATATCAACAGAAGGGTCCTGAATACTTTCTTAGGCAAAACATTTACAGTTAATGAAAGTAAAACAGTATTGAAGCAAAAACTGAACCAGTTCAATTACTTCATGCTGCTAGTTGTTAGAAAAAGATCCATTTGTGTATTGTACCTTTAACATAATTATTTGTATATTTGTGCTCCATTACAGTAAGTTGGAAATTTCCCTGCTGTGGGACGAATAAAGGTTTATCTTATCTTAAGTGACACTGGAAAATCAAATCATTATAATTTTACTATAATTTTACTAGTGTAAGAACATTTGGTTATTACCTCATAATTAATTAGTTTGTATGTTTGACACACATTGTCTAATAGAAGAAAAACTCTCTTCTGCTGCTGATTGCAGCACAGCAGAGGAGACGTGCTAGGAGAAAAAAGGAACACTGGGTGCATTCAGTCACCCAGCTACAGTCAGACATAACTACAGACTTTTACACAGCACATAGCTTAATAATAAAAAAAAACTGTCTGTGCATATTTTTGCATCTCAGGAGCGTGCCGGCAGCAATGCGCTGTGCATGGACATCTCTTCCACTTGGAGCGCTCAGTGGAAATTGGACCATAGGGTAGAGTGGCGGCAGTCACAATGCTGATGTTCTCTGCCACTGCCGTCAGACCGACATCTACACTAGTGATAAGCCTACTAATTTGTCAGCTGGCACTTAAGTAATACATCAGACTCGAAGTACTCATGTGATAAGAAAATTCAACTTTGCAGTGGTGACAAATAACTTTGGTTCTATGTCCATTTCATTTTTCAAATGAAAATGTCCATGTAGAGTTTAGTACCTTTCTCCATTAAGCTGTCACCGCCAGGTCTTTTGTGTTGTGGTTGTGAGCGCTGCAGCTGTCTTAGACCTACCCAAATACTCTCATTGGTTGAGATGCATGATGACGCTCATCCCAAGCCAGTACTGATCAACACTCCTTCCCTCCCGTGACCCAGAGCTTGTAAGCAACAGACTTTGAAGATAATAATAATAATAAAACAGCGTTAATTAATTAATGCGTTAAATAGATAATAACGCGTTAACTTGCCCAGCTCTTAATTTTACTGAAAAAAAAAAAAGCAGCAGTAGCATCTTTGGTTTCAGCTCGTTGACACTTGCTGTCAACTGGGCTTGTTTGATTGGAAAGCACTCAAAGCAACACTTACAACACGTGAGTTATCAGTCAGTGACTTGCTCCTGAAGAGACACAGCAGGCAAAGATACAAACACGTCATCTCCTGTCTTCTTATCGGATCTAAAGGTGAGAGACAGACACCAACAGAGACAGACACACAGGACAGTCTGTCAACCTGTGTTTACTCTTTATCTGCGCTGAAGAAACCAGACTGTGGACGAAAGACAAAGTGATTCCTGAGTGAAAGCTTCTATCAAATTTTACGTGTCATGTTTGTTTTGGTCCAGCTATATCGTTGTGAGAAAAACTAAGTGAACTATTTGGAATTTCCTGGTGTACATTGGTCATAGATGACCAATCAAAGCAGATAAAACACAAATAGTCATGATCTTTCATTGTCTTCATTGGACAATTTTTTCCCACCATCGTTCTATATGTGTCATAGGTTTAATAACTTATTGAACCAAAGCAAGCACTTCCTTTAGCTGTGGATTAGACCTGCACAATGTCCAGGAGGAACTGTGGACCATTCTTCCTCACAGAACTGCTTCAGCCCAGACATATTCCTGTGATGTCTGGTGTAAACATTGGTATACACATAGACATCTGACTACAGCTCATGAAACTATGCTCCTCTGGTACATGAGGGAAATTATGTCACTGTGTTTGTGTTGCAAATAGATTTGGGCATTTAGTGCAAAATTATTTTCTGGAATGAAAAGTCCAACACAATAAGCACACGAGAAACAACCACCTGTGTTGGCTTAGTTACATCCAAGATGATGCCAATTAACCCATTTTCATAAATTGCCACAGCGCATGCTCTCTCTAAAGTAGCTTGTCTAAAATCAGTTTGCTGCCTGCTGAACAGAAAGAAATGTTTCATGGTTCTTGCCTTACTGAACAAGGAGCCACAGTGGCAAACCTATTTCTCTGTAGTGTTCTGTGCCCAGTTTACAGTGAACAACAGTATGGTACAGGTTCCCTCAAGGCATAAAGGGTAAACACACTGGGAAAATGAGAGATTAGAGTTTCCCGTGCTTAAAATGGAACCCTGTTGCAACTTGTTGCCTGTCAGTGACTAGTTTACCAGAGCACTGGATGTATGTGTGTGTGTGTGTGTAAATATGCAAAGAATAGAAAAAAGAAAGTTGGGGATATTTTATTGTAGGTGGTCTGCAGGTGACACACACAAACCTACAATGCAATGTGTTTGTTTTTTTCTGTGTATTTACTCATATCTTCATGCATTTAAGCATTTATTGTCTGCTTTTATCAAGCCAGCCCCTCACATATTGTCTAATGCTGGGATTGGCTCCAGAAGCCCCCGACCCATAAAAGGAAAAGCAGTTTAGATAATGGATGGAAGGACATATATTCTTACTTTCAACTCATGATGCTGAATTTACTGCAAACTGTGACCCATTATTTTAACATTATTATTTAATGTAGCGTTTCAGCTAAAGTTAAAATTTAATAGTGCCAATTGTTCCCATTATGCAAAAATAACACAACTGAAAATCTCCTAATTGTTCACACAGTGTATATTTGAGTGCAAGAAGTTTTATTAGGTCACGGTTGACAGTTCATGTGTAAAACTGTCTGTCGTCCTCCTTATTTCATGTTACACTTAACCAGAAATGTGCTGGAAATAGCTTTGATACCTGTGGAGATTACCTGAGTTAATATCTTCCAAATCTATGGAGATGTATTTTCTATGAATAGCCCTCCAATTGTACACACATCAGGCTGAAGCAGGACTAATTAACTAACCAAATGCACATTGTGGGGTAGGGAATGGATAATCAGTGACTTCCACTGAGGTACGCTAATTGTCACGTATATTGCCATTTCATATTTTTTAATATTTGGATTTTCAATGTCTTTTTTTATTATTCATTTAATAAAGTATTACTTTCACCACACATTTCATTACAGAGACACACAAATAGCAAGCAATTTCAGATCCCTGAAGGTTTTGACATGTTTCAAGTTGTTTAAAAACCAAAGCAGGGGAGGGAATGGGTAACTTTTTTTCCCTCGCTTCCTCTGAGACTAAACACCAGCAAACCACAGAGCGGGATTGAGACAAACCAAGCCCTGCAGTCTGACATACTCCCCCTAATTCACACAAACACACATGCACTCTGTATACATGCACACACATTGACTTTAATCTCTCAAGACATTAACTCAGCCTCAATCGGAGACATTTCACTTTCATGACTCTCCGCAGCGGCTGACGTCGGCCCAGCCCAGCTCATTTTGGGTAACGGCGTCAAAGCTGTGGTGCGCTTTTATATATTTGTTCAACCTCAGCTGGAGTACAGAGGAATGTCAACTGCAAGCAGGTGGAGAGTGTGGTTACATGACTGTGTATATGTGTTTGTCACTGGATGGGGGGTGGTGGCATGTCCCAGTACATGGGCCTACCTTCATGAGGGGTTTTACTGACTTCAAAACCACACAGTCATATGTGTTTATGGTGCTTTGGGAACTAAATGGCTTCTGGAAGCTGGGGAATATGCAGCTGTGATACTGACTCAAAGTGTTTACTGTTGTCAAACTGATGGGGTTAGCGCTGGCACGAAGCTTTGGAGACTGATAAATTTTAAAGATTTGTAGCTTGTAATTTTATTATAATAATTATATTGCAGAGGCAATGAGACTTTTAAGATCATGTTTCAATCAATTATTATCCCAAAATCTAGATGTATGAAGTTTCTGACACATTACATTAACTCCATTTGTTTGGGCTTGGATCAGAATATTGTTGTCAATGCTCTGCTTGAAGGATGTGGAGAAAGGCTGGGCAGTGCAACACGAGGCTAATTTCATTATGCAGCCCTAAGTAGATTAGTCACATCACAAATATTACAGCTTATAAAATGGCTATGGGTCAACAACTCAAAAATTGTATGGTGACAAAGGGGCAGAGCAATTTTCAACATCTTCCCAGTGAAATTAAACAAAAACATTAAAAGGACACTGCAGCAGTTCTATGAGGAAATTGGTGAAAGCTGTTATGTGCAGTATCTCCTTTGTTTTCTAGGAAGTAAATTAATTAATATTTGTATCTATATCTATTTATTTTATCTTTATGCCATACAGTGATTTTGGGACACAATGTTTAAAATGCTTCTTGTGGTTAACATAATATTTTCCATACACTTTTGCTTTATCTGAGTATCTAAAGTAGATAATGTCTGGTTTTTATAAAAAAATGTTCCTGTCATACAACATATTGAAAATATGAGCACCTGCCCTACAAATTGAATCTGTTTTAATGCTAACAATATATCTTACAACCTACAATGCGAAGTGTCATTTATTATTTCTATTAACTCACACAGAAAATTCTTCAGTACCAAGAAAATGTCTTGTTTTTAAATGTAACGGTAAAAAAGTGGGCACACAAAGACCTTTTCCTTTGTGGGAAATTAACTCTAGTGATGTTTTGATAAAGTCACCAGGGGTGGACTGGCTGGATTTGTAAAGCCTCCAATCCAAACAGAAGGTGTGGTGTTTGAAAGACATGCCAGGGCAAGAACTTAGACTAGACTATTATAGTTAATATGCAATTAGTAAAAAATCAACATACAGTGGAAGGAAAAAGTATGTATGTGCCTCAGGGCCTGGACAGCTTGCCAGTGTGGAGGTCTCCTATAAGATGATGTCAGGGTGGTCGTCCACCAGCTGAAATGATAATTGTTATTAGCTGAAGCTCTATATTTACATGAAAGTAAAATTACATTTTATGGTTTATTAATGTAGAAAACTCAGGTCATTCCAAAGGGTTCACATATTTTTCCTCTACACTTGATAGATGATTGAAAATCAAAAAAATCCAGACTATTAGGATTCAGTTATTCAAGTTCCATACATTTTTACAGCCCCAGCTTTCCATCAAACACAAATGCACCAGAAACTGAAACTTAGAAGAGGTTCTGCAGGTTAGAGCAATCTTTGTCTGCACAGCAGGAGTCTGCAGTAGCACACCAGTGCTGTAGCCTGAGGAACTGAATTACATTTTCAAAATAAAAAAAGAAACCTTAGGAATCTTGGCTCCAGAGTCAAACACAGTAACTTTGAATGTGTTAATAAACAGACTTTTCAAGTATGATAATTTAGAGTTGACAAGTGTTGACTGGTTACTTGTCTGCTCGAAAAGCTGTTACAGCTGGCAGCTGTTCAAAGCTAAATTAACTTTGATGGGTGTCAACTTCCACGAACACTACTATTTTCATTTTAACACTCTGCAGTGTAAATTAACACTGATTATTTCAGCTATGTTCAGCTTTTGTCACCACTGTTCACACAAATGAAGTCTTGAGTTTTGGCTATTCGGAGGAGCCAGCTCAGAGAATCAGCTTTTTGAATTCTGGACTTCATAGACTGCACTGCTGTAGATTCGCTGCTGTTGATCCTGGTCTGGCCCCAGGTATAAGAAGAACCAATGTGGGGAAACTAAGTGGCTGAAAGGCAAAGATTAAGCGCGATGCTTACCACCACCGTTGACGATAATGAGATAGATCCAATGCAACGGCACACTCACAAACGTGTGCTATCATGTACACATGCGCTCTCAGAAAAACACACACCCATGATCCAGTCACACAATGCGTTATCATAAAAGGCAATGACAAAGACCCATAATGCGTTTATTTAAGATTCCAGATATCCGTACATGTCAATGCAAGACTGCTCGTCTATTATCTCAGTGTCATTTAAATGCTGATTTTTCTGCTCTGCTTCGCCGCAGCACAACAGCTTCATTGTTCCGTCTTCATAACTGAGATTAAAGGATGGTTTAAGTGGCTCCACAATCGCAGGAGGGGGTGGGGGGCCCATCTTCAGCTAAAATCATTGTTTTTGTGTAATTAATAGAAAATGAAGTAAGCCTCCTCAATGAAAAAAAGAAGTGAAGGACAGATAACAGGGAACGGGACACAGGATGCTATTGTTTCACTGTCTAAGAGGTACATGAGCTCCACGCATGGAGGGTGGGTGGTAACACAGCTGAACAGATAGCATTCAGCAGACGCTGGAGTGGAAAGAGAGGAGCTGTCAGGTAGCGGAGGCCGACCGGCTCAGCCAACCAGTCACCAGTAGACCAGCGACCCGGATAGCCTCACTGTTGATTTTGACACAAAGCATATGAATGGATGGAAAAAGAAAGACAATGTTTTGCATTTTTGTGTTGAGAAGATCTGAAAAAGGGAGGGCTGCAGCAGCATGGGTGTTTGCAAACGACAACACCCAGACTCACCTGTGGAAATGCAGAGTCCATAGACAAATCCTTATCGTGTATCTTGTCAGCTTTATGTCACTGTGTTAAATACAACCTCATTGCACTGTTGTGAGCTGTGCTGGGTGCGTGTTTGGGTGAGGGGGGGGGACTTTCCAGCAGAAACAGACAGAGAAGAATGCGCTCACGTCAGCACACGTCTTGATGTTCAAAGACACATTTGACTACTTAAAAGTGTCAAATGATTGCTCCTCAGTTTGAACCAATTATGTTGTGCATGACTGAAGCCATAAGAATCCTGGTGCTAACCTCAGGGGCATTTTGTTTGCTCTCTCACTTCACTATGAGCACAGCCTTCCTGTCTTTGTCTAAATTGAACGAGTCACAATGTTAAAGTAATCCACGCTTTCACCTGAAAACTAGAAACAAGCTGTTTGGAAAATGTAAGAGCTGCATTAACACGGTAAAACTTTTTATGTGGTTTATTTCTTTACTTCGTACTCACAGGAGGAATCAACTAAAAATATTTAAGTCAGATTTTCTGTCGGAGAATATCTACAGAAACTGATGTTTTTCTGATGCAGGGACTTTGTTTTCAAATGGTAATTAAGCAGACCTGCAAATCACATACTTGGAAGTCTGAGTTAATCTGTTAGCTTTGCATTGAGTTGGCTAACAGCCAGGACAGCCACTGCAGTATGTTGAGTTTGCTCAGACTCTTCAAAAGACACCAGTAACTTCTCTTATTAACCTCAGGTTCTTATCTCCACTTTGTCTTCAATACGTTGCTTAATTTTTCAGACCACGGCAGAAAGGTAGATCAAGTTATCTAGAAATACTGAAAATGGCCTAGAAGAACTTTGCGACATCCCAATGCGTCACATCAGGGGTGAAGGTAGACAAAAAAAAAAAAAATACATTTCAGACCACCCTCTGAGGTACTAGATGTTGGTAAACGTTACATTGTAGTGTGAGTCATTTCCTCCTGGTATTAATGATGAATTAAATTCATTCACTTAAATCTATAGTAATGAGCAGAGTTACAATAAAATATACTTAATTGCTAGCAACATTTCTTGGAAGATCTATTTCATGACTGGAAATTAGCCCATGTCTGCAGATGTATGTTGCAACAGTAACCACTATCTTTCTGTCTTATTGCTTTCTTTGAACATTTCACTGTACTTTTGTGTCTCTTATGTGTTATTTTTGCAAATCATCCCCCACAAGAGACACAAGACACCACTAACCTCTTTTACTGCTGATGCAAAGTACAGTTTTGCTTTCAGGTCCACTTCAGACTTTTCAAACCCACATCCATGTGACACAAGTAACCCCTCTTTTACCTGAGAGCTCCTCCATTGTTTCTGCTTGTTGGAGTAGGTCTGCTGTTTGGAATTGTCCCATTCTGAATCACATTACGCATCCTATCCATAAATGCATCTCTCTCATCCTTTTCGCCTCCAAATAAGATAAATTGTTTTTCACAATGGCGCTGCAAAATACGATGTATGCTGCGGAAATAAAAAATAGTTTAACAAACAGGTCCAGCGACAGAACACAAAAGAGCAATCGTCCCCACACATGTGCTCAGTAGACAGAATTTCCTATCTGGCTGTCTGGCCATGGATGGAGGTTTTAGAACCTGGCTTTATGTAGCCATCTTCTCAGCAACACAACCCCACAAAAACAGCACTGGACAAAATAACAGTTCTGGTTCAGTTACAGTCCTTTCAGTGCATGATTGTGTGTTAAGTAAAGTGTCTTTGAGTATAAATCAAACCTTTGAATGCAGTTTTTAGTGTCTCCCCACATTACTTTTATGATACTGATTAGATCCAAGTTTTCTCATTACAACTGAAGACATTCGAACTGTGAGCTGGTGGGTGCAGTACCAAATCATACAGCCTTAGTTGACAGTGTTCTTTATTTGCATGTACATACTGATATTTTATTTATATATTATTATTTCTGTCTCCTCTTGATATGAGGTGAGTTTGTTATTGTGCAGATCTGAAAACTTTGAAACTTGAGTGATTCATCTTTGATCCACCTTTCAGCTCAGGCAGTGGTATACAGTAACTGGCTTACTGTGACCACCTGTGCAGAGCCGTTGCAACATACAGCTCAAGGCTGTAGCCACTAATTGTTAACGATCTGATTTGAGCAGTGATGCATTTTATTGTTTGCGTGCTGTGAGTGTGTAAGAGGAAACTCCTCTTTCAACAGTTACACTGTTTAACCATGTAAAGCCCAGCCCAACAAATAATAGCCAAAACATCGTTTTTTTAAATTGGAGTGTGCCCTGGACCCTTTTCCAAAATAATGCAAAATATTTTTTAAATTATTTCTACATGTGAGATTTTTGGTTTATTATATTTGATAGAAATAAAGTTTATGGTAATTTAGTGATCAAAACATTTTTGTGTATCCAATATGATACAAATGGCATTACAGGGTTAAGACCTTTCACATGTAAGTGTTGGACAAGATCAGAGCAATATGTTATTGTGTTATTCACTAATTTACTTGGTGCTTGAGGAAACATCTGCAGCCTATCTAATGCTGTTGTAGTCATCAGTTCACTGTCATTGCTGATGCAGGTAAATGTGAGTCTCATGTACGAAAAATTGAGAAAAAGAAAACAGTCAGTTGTTACAGTGTGCATCAAATAAAAATGTGGATATTTTTTTGTAAATCTGAACATCTGCCAACAACTGAAAAGAAACATTTCAGTAGTGATGGACACATCAACATACCGTACCTGACTGTTGCCTGAGTCCTTCTGCTTCTGTTGACTCCAGCTCTCTGGTAGTTTTATTGGAAGCGACTATTTATGTTAGGCCCAGGCAAAATGAATAAGCATGTGTGTGTGTGTGTGTGTGTGTGTGTGTGTGTGTGTGTTCCCATGCTGAATTTAAACACCTTCAGCTGTGTCCTAATGACAGAAATAGAGCTCACATTGGAAAACAAGGTAAAATTCTGACTATGTGTTGCCAGGACCACTTCAGTATGGTTCCAATTTCCCCTTAAAAGTTTTTTTTTTTTTTTTTTTTTTC
>OMLM01005276.1:104516-116435 GCA_900302695.1 Helostoma temminkii | reverse complement strand
TAAAATATTTCCATGCATCATTTTTATTAATGACCTAATGACCTTGAGTTAAATAATATAAAGGTATTTAAAAGCATCTCTTTTCAACTAAGTGATTGAAATTTTCTAATCACAACATTGTTTTGATTACATTTTTACAACACAGAAGTGTGTCTGTCTGAAAGCAGCCTATATCATGTATATGTGTATGTATATAGCCCAGTTTCACAAATAATAAATTTGTCTCTAGAGGCTTGATCTGTCCACTACACAACATCTTGTCTTGTCTCTTGTCTTGACATCAGTTTGGATAAGGAGACCCTTAAATTTCTTTAACAAGATAAGAAAAAATAGAAGGAACCTTGGGAAGTGCAACTGAGGCAGTATGGCTGGAACATGGACTATACTGTGTTTAATAGGGTAAAAACATTCAAGAGATTGACACTGAAGCAGGAAAGAGATTGGTATCAAGTACGAGCCCTGCACTAATCAAGAAATAAGCCTGTAATTGAAAGCTAAGGAGTTTTAAGTTGGGATTTAAAATCCTCTACAGAGCCAGACTGTCTGATGTCAGCAGGGAGATTGTTCCAAAGGAAGGGAACAATAAGATGTCTGACGTCTTTTAACCCTGGGGACACGAGACTGGCATTCTGAGATCGGAGAACACAGAGTGGAATATAAGGTTTAAGGAGATCAGCCTGTGTCAAGGAGCATAGCCATTTTATTGTTAGTATTTGCTTTGCAATGGCCTTGAAAATCAGATCACTCATCACAAAGTCCTGATATAATAATGTGATTGGCATTAAACTGACTTTTTCTGGTTATCCCCAGACAGTCCATGTAATGTCCATGTGAGTTTACATATACACGAATATAGCAGGTAATTGTCCAGAGGATTTGCAGCAAGTGTGTTTTGACGTTCTGCTCAGCACAACACCAGAAAATATAGAAAATATTTACCATGCTTTTTTGCTGTTGTATCGCGTTTCTCTGCATGTGTGAAGAGACCTGATTTTCCAGACATTTTCCAGAGCAAAAACAACTTTTTCAGTGGTCAGGAAAAACCTTTAAACTACACATTATAATCAAGCCAAACTGGAGATGGGTATTGCATGTGAGAATCAGTAGCTTTACTGCATCTTTTCTAGTGGATTGATGATGTTGTTCCTACTCATGCCACAAGGAGGAAAACAAGGAAGATTTTGTGGAGTACACGTAACTCAGGAAGTGCCGATAATTTAATTAAGTTTAGGTTATTTATGTAGCACCAAATCACAACAAGTCATCTGAAGACACTTCACAAAGTAAGGTTTAAGACTTTACAGAATTTAACAATACAACTATATATATATAACCCAACAAATGCCGCTTGAGCAGCACTTGGAGACAGTGGAGAGCAAAGACTTCCTTTGTGACATAGTGATCATTGTACATAATAAAAGATATTCTGGAATCTATCACAAGTCATCTACAAAACATTTCTCCCCACCTGATTTTCGACATCACACACAAACCTGTCTAAGCAGCAAAAGGTGTCCTGTGACATAACATCATCCAGAGGAACTAAAGCTCAGTGCAGCATGTACCTTCAACAAATATGTGGAGGCGTAATTATCCAAATGAAAGTGCTACACTTGGTTTGAGTATCACAATAGACTGGATGCGCCGATATGGTCTCCAGCTGCTTCTTGAAGGCCTTCATGTGGAACCCATGTGGAAGAATGTAGTGGAACAAAGCACATATTTCCATTAAGTCCAAAAAGTAACACAAATCTTGCTTCCTTTAGTATGGAAGCAAGATTCATCAGAAGATAAGCTCAGATTAATTAGACCTGCCAGGAGTAAAACACTTGTATTCATTAGCTCTTTAAAAAAGAATTGTGTTATGATGTGAAGCCCTTAACATGCCCAATGCTATTTGAAATATGACTATGTACACTGTGAACTAATAAATCAGTTTCTGATTAGACAACTTCTCTAGCATGTACGTCTTTAAACGTCCACATACCTAGCATCATTTAAAAAGACTTCCATTAACAATTAACGTATTATGTAAGAACCATTAAATAAGGTTCTCTACCTTGATGTTTATACCTACTTTTGTCAATAAGCTTTTTTAAATTTTTAAATTTTTAAACATGCTATGTTAGTGTATCCAGACAACTCATTAAAACATTCTTCTTTGTGTCCCTATATTTCTTGTGGGGATCAAACATTGACATGCTTTATGGATCCTGGCACTTTGTTTAAGATACACTTGTGTAATTATTTGGGTAAAAGAGCAGTGGACAGTTCTAGGATGTGGAAATCATGACGCTGCACAAAGACCAGCAGCAAAATGGCGGCCTGCCCACTCTGAAAAATGAATTCATTCTAATTTGTAAAGTCCTGAGCAGTGTATCATAAATTGGAGTGGCCCCAAGCTAAACACTCCCAACAACTGTATGCAGTATCACCAAACATGGTTCAAGGTCGGAAAGTGAAAACGGAAACGCTTAGTTGCCTGACATTCGTACAGACTGCCCTCCCCATGGACATTCTTTACTAACTAGGAGAGAAGGAAAACCAGTCAAACTCTTTTCTGGAGCACAGTCTGTCAAACAATGATTTGAGGAGGGGGGCGGTATGCACACACCTGGGAATGCACGCGTTTTGTATGTGTGTCTTGCTCTTTCATATTGTAAAGGGAACAGTACACCAGCCAGGCCTAGAGGCCCTTTGGCCCCCGTGTTATCCATCTCTCACTTACAGGGTCACAGAGGCCAATTGGCCTTTTCCACTGTTCTGGTTCCTCCCTCAGGAGCGCCATTTGTGTCAGGCAACAAAAAAACGGCTGATGTGGTGATTTCAGCCACTTTGCTTTTCTGCTCATTACTGTCTCTAGTTTCCCAGCTTGCCTTAATGGCTTTTTATTGCAAAGCCTGTTTTCTTCTGTGCCACTCAGCACAGCAGCACACTCTTCCTGTTACACTGTCACATCTTAGACATACATGTGCAGAAAACTGTTTGTCTGCGATTCTTTCAATCAAAAATAAAATTAGCATTTGTATCATTTGGGGCAAACACACTGAAATGTTCCCTGGTAACATTTAGTACAACACCACGTTTTTTTGTTTTTTGTTTTGTTTTTTTGTTTAGTTGTCAGCATAGTTAACTGATGCTCAGTGTCATGTTGTCTGTGTGAAGCTTTGTTACTGTTAGTTAGAGAGAAAGACAAGGTTAGGGAGCTGACGTCTGCCAGGAAATACATGTTGCTACATGATGTCACAGGCTCATTAGCACACCAGTGACATGACATATTGGTGGAAAGTACTGCAGTAGTACAGTTAAAATTTTGAGGTATTTGTACTTTACTTAATTGTAAGCCACATGCTTACACTAGATTTCAGAGACAAATATTGTTCTGTTTGTGTCATAGTGGTGAGTCTCACTTAGGATTTAAAAAACACTTAAGTTTTTAACATTTTTAGTTTGTAACATTAACAGATAAAGTTTACATAAAAACATATAAGCTCATAAAATAAAGCACAGTAATGTGTAGCTGGGACACTTGTTGCATGTGACCAAGTTAGTTCCCTTCAAAACTCCTCATATAGTATTGCTTATAAAATTGTAAATATCCAATAAATGTGTACAACATGAGTTTGTTTTTCTTTTTCACTGCATTAATCATCCCACAACAGACTGTGACCACCCTTTAGAGCCTGCCTCTGCTTTGAGCAACAGTAAAATGCCTCACATGCTCTTTTTATAAAGTCATGTGTGTGTAACATAACACTTCACTATAGACTGAATGCTTTCACTTTGATACACTTTTTCATATTTATGATTTTGAATACAGTAGGATTTGTAACTGGAGCACAGTATTTTTAAATCTTGGAACTACTACTTGTGAATAGTTCATCCAACAGTCTGCAGTCCATCACCATAGAAAAATACACATTGTGTGTATTTTTGTGTGTAAATACACATTGTGTATTATTCTGTGCACACAAACACACACATAAATCTAATTTGGTTTTAAAACTATTTTGTCTTGTAGAAACTGAAGTATCAATGTGAGAAACAAAAAAGGAGTTCTCTAAAATCAGTGAATGGTCATTAAGAACACACCTTGTGTCTCACGACAGAAAACACACACGCACACGCACACACACGCACACACACGCACACTGGGCTTATTATGTCCCCTGTCCTTCAGCAGTGTGTCTCAACCTGTTGTTGTAACTAATCCCTCACTTCCACTCCCCTCAGTTAAAGTAAATATATTCTGGCACAACCTGTTCAGCTGCCTGGCCCTGGGCCTACCGTGCTCTACTGCACACACACACACACGCACACACACACACAGTAAGACACCTTTACATTTGTGCATGTTCTCCCGAGAACTGTGGCTGGTGACATGGTCTGAGCTGAGGTTGAGAGACTTTGTGGTTGGTGGACTTTTATGTCTCTACTCTGAATTGTGTGTTTGTGTTGTGTGTAGTCACCAGTGCTGTGTGTACACAAAATGGGTGATTTAACCCATGTATCTGTGTGTGATCTTGTGTGTGTTTATGTGCCTATAACCACCTGAGGGAAACGCTGACTAATAATTCTGTGCTTCTAGGTTGACTTCTGTGGAGGAGCAGGTTGGTTAAGGTTTGCCCACACAAAGACAGTATAATGAGCACCTGGAATATAAATAATGGTAATAATGTGATACTTAATTAACTCCCCAGGGGGAAATTATGTTTTTTGTAGCTCTGCACACACAGGGAGGTCAGAGGTCAGATTGGATTCAGTGTCAAAGCCAAAGACACCACAGCTGTGTGGATATACAGCTTAAACTAGGTCTAAAGTAGTGTCATTAGAGTAATAAATCAGAGGCGTAAAGTCATTGAGGTGGTGAAAATGAGATGCATTTGTGTTTTCTTGACGTGGCATCTCCTGCAGCAGTTACAGATTAAGTCCATCCTCTCCAAGAAGCAAAAGCAGAAGGGTTGACACTGATGCAACATGTCTGAGGCAGCAGGTCGGGCTGTGCTGGGCATACAAAGCATGTGACTGCAGTTTACATTCCAGTCACATGCTGCTTAAAATCTTTAACTCAGTGCACTGAGTTGGAACCTGAATGGTTCTAGTTCTATGTTACATCATTCCAACAACCATGGTTCTGGTCCTGTCTGGTCTGACACCTCTGATATATCTGTCTCTTCATTTATATTCTATATCATGCAACCTGTTAAAATCTGGGCTATAAACATATATGGAAGAAACTATTGAAACAGTTTGATAATTGAGTACTAGTACTAAAGTATTTACTTTCCTGTAACATTTACTCCACTACAATTCTGAGGCAAATACACTAGTACTTTATACTCCACTACATTTGGCACTTTTTTATTCTTAAAGCTACAGTTCTTTAAGCTTCTTAAAGCTACTTCGTTTTTCAGAAATAAGTGCTAAAATGTATTGTAAAGTAAAAACACCAGAGAGAACAGTGCTGAATTTTATTCACTTCTGCTGAATTAGTTGCTTTTCAGATTCTAAGGCTTCACTGTGATATAAAAATATAAAAAGTTAAAATATTCTAATCTGATGATGACCAATACTTGAAGGTGGCTAATGAAATACAGTCATCAAACTAGGATTTAATGAAGGTCAAAATAATATAGTTTCCTCACTTGCATTGTGTGAACAATTTTGCTAGCTGTCTGGGTCCATCTGTGATGTTAGGTTAAGGGAACATCATGAATGATGAATCATGATGAAGTAAACATCATATCTGCCACATGTAGCTGCAGCAGTGAGCGTCTTTCTGCCTCACCATTGTTGAATCAGCTGAGGACCTGTTGGTGAGAGAAACTACTCTCATTGGCTGTTCATTTTAGCAAATTTACCAAGTGCTGCTTTGTTCATGGTTCGTATTTATTTAGTCACAGATGTTCTGCTTTTTCTTTTTAAGTGATGACTACCGACGGTCGCCACATCCTGGTATAGAGAGTTCCGTCCTACTGCCACTTTTAGGTGACGTGAGGTGCTGCAACAATTCCGCCGCCTCTTTGATGTTGACACCTTTAGGTGTGTTTACTGCACCCAGTGGTTGATATGCGGGTCATTTCAACTGAAAACACACTTGTCATTACCAGCACTGAAAGCCTGATTTCGTCACCCAGATCTTGACAAACACAGACAGGAGGAAGTGTTATTATATGGGTTCATTATGATACAAGTTGAGCCTCTGTGAGATGATGGGTGGGCTTCTTCCTGCATAGAACACACTTCCCAGCTCCCTTCTTCTTCTTACCAAAGCCCCACAAGCCCCTATAACCCTTCAACTCCACACCCTCCTCCCCTGCAAGGAACCTGATCAATAATTCCACTAGACTGGAGCCCAAAGAAAGTCAGCTGAGGGGAGGAATGCACTTGGTGAGAGCCTTCAAAGTGCTTCTCATGGTGGTGCCGGTAATGAAGAGGTCTGTAGCATATCTTTGCAGCAAGAAAAGCATGTATCTTCAAGTTCTAAGGAACGAAGAGAAAAAACAAGACTTGCAGTGAAACAACACAGCAGCTTGTGAATGGGCTCCACAGGCTCTGTGACTGTGACACTCACTGTCATCCTCTGACAGACAGGCTGCACTTCAGCTCCAACCTTAACAACAGAACAGCCCAAGCTCTAAGAAGTTAGAGGCTTTTAATGGGACGACGGGGATGTGTGTTCTTCTATTTGGCATACTGATCAGGGGCTTGAACTATACTGTGTGGGAGAACTCCCAAGCCCCATTCATTATTCAAGGGAGTGTGAGAGATATCTGCTTCCCACATTACTTTCCTCTGAGGTGGAAGAGAGACTAGAAGATGGAGAAAGTAAGTCAGAGAGAGAGAGAGACATAGAGGCAGAAGAGAAAGTTTTCATTCTTGTCTCAGAATGTGTTTGTACTAGTGTTTTCTTCTCATTGTCACATTTGAATCTATAATGTACGATGGTAACATCTGTGTGTCATTATCTGTGCCGGCTATCGTTACCACAGATGAGGCCAAAGTCGACACGAGGTCATTTTTTACAATTTTATGGTGATTACATTGGAATTTCAACATGAACTTAAAGAATCAGTGTGCACAATCACACCAGTAAAACCTAAATGCTTTTTTTCAAGGGCGAATTACTAAAAATATTTTGCTCACTGAAGAACTTGGGGTGCCATGCACTGTCACCTCACTGCCACTGTAGAAGCACCAGGGTTCAAAACAACCAAAACTTTGTAATTACAATTACGAGTCTATAATGACCATATGGTAACAAATAAAGTATATAAGTTGATATGTTGATACTTAACATATACTTTAAATGTACACACGTGTATTTTTTATCTTTTTTTCATTTTTAATACATTCTGTCTCTGTCTCTAACCAAACCAAAGCCAACCTCACACAGGACTCAGGACTTGATCTCAGGTCTGCAGTTTGTCAGTCCTTCTCATCCACCACCAACCACCTCCTTGTGACTCTCCTTTAGTTAATAAATTTAGTGCAATAGTTATGTTTGCTACAAAAAGGCAATTGAGGTTGCAGTTTAGTTGTATAAGAAGGTAATGTTCAGGAGACAGAGGTGGACAATGCACAACCTTCCTATGTCTGTTAAGCAGCCAGGAAGTGGCCTTCCTGGTGGATGTGTGGTAAAAGGGTTTTAACAACATAATTATAAGTACAGTAAGGTACAAATGCAGATGTGGTTTAGTGGGTGAACTGAATTTTACCTTGGAGGGCCGTGAGAAAATGTACGGCACTAACAGACAGAAGCAGACTGCGGTTGCTTGGCTTAAACCTGGCCTATAAAGGAACCCTGTGTGAACTCGCGCAATGGTGTTTTTACAAGGTTTGTTTTCATCTTGAGCACATGCATGATGCATGCACAAGCACGTAGATTATGCTTTTGTGCTGTTGCACTGAACAATAAAAAACACTGAACACTGAACAATAAAAAACAATAAAACAATAAAGAACTATAAAAAGTCATCCTTTGCATAGTAGCACATCCTTGGTATGACTAGCAAGAGGCCATGACTTAAGAAGTGCACTCAAGAAAAAGGATTTAAAACATACAATACACTACAATAGAGTAACAACTTATCATAATAAGTCAGTGAGTGGATATTAAATCTAAATCTCTCTGTTGATCTTCTGGTGTACATTTTGTTGTCACAGTGTTGTTTAGGGATCATTTGACTATTAAATGAATTGCTAATATACAGTATATGTACATAGTAGACAGAGAACTGATGTAAGTTTCTCACTGAACATGTTGTGGCTTCCTCTGGTAGATTTATGAGCCAGAAGTGGGTCAAGACATGTTTTAAGGAACTGGCCAAAGCAGGGCACACACTCAAAGAAAAGTGGCACCTTTGTAAGGTGAGTTAAAAGTGCTTAGACACAAATTTTTAAACCTTTTCATGTCTCATAAAGTATACAATATGCATTATTTGATATATCATATGATATATTATATGACACACTGATATAATACAAATATTCCTGAATGTTTATCTCCTTACATTACTCCTTTAAAACTATTTCTCTCTGGTATTAATGAAGTTTTTTGAGTCTTGAATCTTAGTGATCATTCCCACTGTGTGTGTATTAACACACATACAAACACTGGTACCTTGGGAATAGAACAAACAACAAGCACAGTCATTTTGATGACTGTGATGAGAGCTCCTGATGACGGCTGCTGTCGCGCTTCTGTCTGCCAGAGCAGTTATTGTTCACGAGTTGACATCAGTGTCTGTGTGTTATATCAACAGCAACTGAGGAGCTAATGAAGGATGTTTCAACTTATCTCTACAAATCCCTAATTGGGTGTGTGCTCTGCTTTAATTTCTGGTTCAGGAGTGTCTGACATTGTTCAAAGAAAAACGAAAAGCCTTTAAAGAATGTTGTTTAATAAAAACAAAAACATTCCCCTTTTTTACTGACTACATGTTATCATAGTTAATATCAGGAGAAATCCAGCACTGCCAACATGAATCAAAAATGTACATCATATCTAAAGACTGAAGGAAGAAAATACTCTATAACTCACACAGTTATCTGATAAGCAATAGTTTAAAGCTTTTTCCGTTTTAGACAACATAGTGATGTGGAGGTCAGTCCTTCCACACATTATCTGATGGAATATGAAGACTTGTGTGTCCATGTTCTCCACAATGACTTTGTGATTCTGTGGCAAAATTAAACTCATATTTGACAAAAGTCATATTTTCATTTTTTGGTCAGAGACCTGCAAAATAATCACATTCTAATCAATTATACTTTGTGTTCAGTACTATTTAGCAAAATCATGGCGACTGACTGAACATAGCAGTATTGTGAGCATTTTAGCCTGTATGTGTTAGCATGTAGCTCCAAAGCTGTGAAGCACAGCTGCTTGACAGCAACAGCTGAAAATGTTGTTTTACTCAGTCACCCAGTGTGAGTGTGGTCAAGTGTTATTGCAGTGATGTCCTAAAACAAGCGTACGTACAGGTGTACAGATGAGTTTCTTAATATGGTGCTGCTTGTTTTAGTATTCAACTTCTCCTGTGTGTGCATGTGTCCATTATGCTAGGCAGTGTAGCAGGTGTGCACAGGATGGGGTGTTGCTGTGTTTACTACCTTTCATTTCTTTGTGTGTGTGCATGCGTTTGCGCTCTGAAACATTATAAACATCTTGCCTGTGACAGCTAGATAAGAATCAGCTGGTAAAGTAGTTATCCATCACCGCATGGTCAATGATTTGAGTCCTGGTTCCTCCTGGCAAAACATTGAACACCCAAGTTGCAAACGGTGTGTAAATTTGAATGTCTCTGCCATTGTTTATGCGGTTGAATATGTTCTAGACACTTTTGCTATTCACTCTTCACTAAATTACTTGAACAAGATAGAACAGAGCATTCTGTAAAGCATGCGATTGTAACGCTCATTGACACTGAGACATGTCAAGTCTTCAGAAAGTATCCCCTTTGTGAAGACTATCCAGCAGTGATAACAGCAGCTTCCATTACTGCCTGGATTGAGAAGCAGTTGGGTGCTGTTAGAGACATCATTTAGTTCTAACCGAGTGCCAGCGAAACAGAGCAGTGACAGACAGAAGAAAAAGGATCCCAAAAAAGTGTATCTATGATGTGCACCCCCACACATCCAGTCCAGGAATATGCTGGCCAGTTAAACTCTGATTTGGACCTTAACATTAATGATTTTTCAGTGTGACAGCTGGTCACCCATACTGGATCTGGGTAAGACAACATTGTCTGCTAAAGATTACAATCCTATACAACTAAACAGCAATTGTGTTTTTATGAGAAACGTAATTGCAACCAGATTACGTTTACTGTCAACATAATGATATGTTCACAATTAGCATAAATAAGATAAGATAAGACAAATTTATTGATCCCACAGTGGGGAAACTCAATTGTTACAAACAGCTACACAAATGACAGTAAGGTGCAAGAAAATGGAAAAATAGACAAGTGTGCAAATTTACAATTGTTACAAATACAAAAACTATACACAATTCTAGAATGAAAATAAAAATAAACTACACAAGATATGCTTAAATATGCTTAAATAATACTATGTGCATTGTTTGAATTTGTTAGACTGTTGAGTTGTACAGTCTAACAGCGGTGGGTATGAAGGATCTGCGGTGCCGCTCCTTCCTACACTGAGGGTGGATCAGTAGTCCAAATGACAAGGCACAAATACGTTGCAAAGTCCAGGCAAAGTATTTTTGCCCACAGAAGTATCCCTTTTTTCTCTTCCCTTAAAGTATCCTATCCTGCAGTGCAACATGGTGATATATGACTCCAAATTTATTAACATGTTTTATGGTTGGGTTCAGGCACTAGGTTAGGGTCAGGGAAAGACTGTATGCTAGGTATTAGTAAAAAATGGAACAGATCACTTCAGACACAACATCTGCATAAATATTTAAACACAAACATGATCTGCCTCTAACTCTAGCCAAACTATTCTTCATGCCTAAACCTAGTGTCACGCAGATAATATGCCAGCCATCCACCCCAACCACCTCCTTGTGACTCAAATCCTGTTAATTTGTTCACAACAAAATGATTATGTTTGCTACAAAAACAGGAGACAGGGTTGGGTAGGAGGAAAGCTCATGCTAAGATGGGTAAAATAGGCCTTGAGGGGTCAACACTCTGGACAATGTGGCGATGGTAGCTCAGTTGATACAGCAGTCATCTGGTGGCTCCCAGTTTTCCTGATTCCTGGCAACATGTCAAAGTGTCCCTGGACAAGACACTAAACCTGTAAAGGGCTGCCTGTCCTAAGGGGATTAATGAAGTAGCTATTATTATTATACAGGTCAACATCAAGGATAACTCTCCTCAGCTTAAGGCAAGACCACCCAGACCAGAATGGAGAGACAACTCACCACTCAGTGTCTCAGTCTATTTATAGAAATGCAGTTTACAGGTGTTGTCAAATAAGTAGAGTCTTGCCTTACAGTATGGTAACCTGAAAAGCAGGATCCACACTGTGTATTGCATATCTACTCTGATCAACTCCAATAATCAGTTGCACATATCATAAATGGCTGCACAGCTGTTTTATAAGGTTCTACTGAATACCACTGGTTACCAGAAGGAGTAGTAATCTCAGGCCCAGGTCAAGTTCCTCTTGGGCCCCTGTATGTCGCGACTGTTCACATTTTCTGTTAGCAAAACAAAAAGACACTAATTGATCAAACAGACATACAATGACTGACAGCAAACAACAAAAAACTGTCAAAAAGCTGCTAAATGACAGAACAGAAATTCAGTGTTAGAGGGCCACCTGTTCTCATAATATGCCCATGCTTTCTATTGGCAGACTTACCAAAGAAAAGAGCTGATGACATTAGCGTCTGTGTTGTAACAGGTAAACTGACTGTAACTGGAGGATTAAAAGAAA
>OMLM01005276.1:83511-95188 GCA_900302695.1 Helostoma temminkii | reverse complement strand
ACAGTGGAGAGGAAAAACTCCCTTTTTTAAGAAAGGAAGAAACTTCCAGCAGAACCAGGCTCAAGGTGGGCGGCCATCTGCCTCAGCCGGTTGGGGTGAGTGGAAAGAAAGAGAGAAAGAGAGGAAAGAACAGTGATCCAATAACAGAGAGAGAGAGAGAGAGAAAGAGGGAGAGGTAGAGAGAGAGAGAGAGAGAGAGAGAGAGAGAGGGTGAGGGAGAGAGAGAGAGAGAGAGAGAGAGAGAGAGAGAGAGAGAGAGTTCTGTGATCACAAGTCTTTGAAGAATAAAGGCTCTTTTTTAACGTATTAGTCTTCACTGCCTCACGTCATTCTTACAAACACACTTCCAGGCCTGCAGCCATTCCTGTAATATTACAATAATGTAGCTCACCTGCCAGTCCCTGCTCCCCTCTGCCTGTGAAAGCTTTTTATGTGTCCTAGTTAAGCTGTGCTTCACCTGTGCTCCACTCCACAAACTGACACTCCACTGCAAACTGATCCCTGTCAGTGTGTCTCCCAGGTGCTCAGGCTGAAAGCTTAACGCACATCTTATTTCACAAAACTGGTAACAATTGAGTTTGTGTGTGTAAATGTGTGTGAATTATAAAAGCAAAGCTCCATTTCAGACTAGCTAGTGAGTATTAGCATCGCGGCAGGTGGTGTTAACAGATGTGCTTCGTCAGATTGTGAGTTGCTGTCACACAGGGCTTACTGTCCAATATGGATTCCTGCCTGGAAGAAACAGGCTCAGTTCCACATCGGTATGTTGCATTTTAAAGCACCCAATACTTTTGATGGTGATAAACCTATGCAAAATGATCACTCAATCTGCAGTTTTTTCCTTAAACTGCTCTCATCAGTCTCTTTACAGAAACATTGGCAGCAGCCTCACAGCTGGAAAAAAGGGTTGACATGGGGCGACACTGTCTCCTGAATATTAGGTTTCTATGCAACTGAACTGCAACTTTACTATTATGTTCTTGTGTAAACATGTAATGATTATGTTGTGACACAACATATATTTGGAAGGAAGGAAGAAAGGAAAGAAGAAAGAACTAAATCTGTTAAGGGAAAGTGTGTTGTAATGACATGGTTAAGGTGGATGAAGAGTGTACTGTTTGCAGAACTAAAAACCACAGACCTGGTCCAGTGTGAGGCTCGGTTACGCAAGGAAAATACTTTAGTATGGGTTAAAGAAAGATTGTGATTTTGTTTAAATGTAGTACAGATGTTTGAGAAGACTACTCCTCCATTAAGCTTGCCCACAATCTATCCCTGAGCTTAGCTCAGTCCTGTGAGAGCCTGACCATTAAAAACCAATTAAAAACCATAAAAAACCTTAATAATGCTGCAGTATCACATTTGGATGTTATGCTACAAGATCAGATATTTTGCAGAGAAAATGTTGTGGTCGATGTTGTAGATCAGATAATGCGAAGACAAATTTAAACAAATGTAAATATATTGTAATGTTATATATATGTTGTTAAACATGTATACCAACCCCCAAATGTGAGTTTGGTATAGAAAAGTAAAGGTAAGATATGTATGTGTATGTATTATTACAGTATAATATTTACACACATTGAATCATCTG
The DNA here is from genome assembly GCA_900302695.1 of Helostoma temminkii. Classification (NCBI taxonomy): domain Eukaryota; kingdom Metazoa; phylum Chordata; class Actinopteri; order Anabantiformes; family Helostomatidae; genus Helostoma; species Helostoma temminkii. Next base: position 93,591 of record OMLM01005276.1, on the reverse strand, counting down.
CTTTGCATGGCAGAAAAAACTAACTGCCATCTCTATGAGGTAAGTCACACTACTGTAAAACATGCAGGCCTTAAGCACTAGGCTTTGTCACCTCTCACACATCTGCGATTTTAGGATAATGCAGAGCTGAAAACAACTTATTTGTCAAAGAAGGGTGTTTCTCTTTATGACAGGCCTGTTTTCGCTATCATGGTGTGTGTGACTTTGTTTCCCTTTGTTGAACCAGCTCACCTCAGGCACCTTCAGGGCTGTTACTGTACAATATGTCACATTCCCTCTGCCCCCTTTTAATTGCTTTTCCTCCCCCTAACTATTTTTATTGCCTCCCCATTACCTTATGTCAATCCACTCCCACGCCCATCTCCCGCATGGCAGCAAATCATCTCTGAGTAATTATCCACAGAAGAAATAATTTGAATGTTTTCTGCAGCATGCCAGGAATGCCTGCTACAAGCTAGGCCTTCATCAGAACTCTGTCATGCTGTGAAACTGTCTTTGAACATTGCAATTACAGTTACAGGGACAAACAGGCACAAACAGGCAGGCAGATTCACACACTGACGCATCCAGATGAACAGGATTTTTTTTAAGGTAAGCTGAGTTACAGACTGACATGCAGACAGAGAGCACATTAGTGAAATGATCAAAGTCCAGCTTATACAGAGCACAGTCAGTATTAAAATGGCGTCAGGATGTATATTTTAGTTCATTCTCCAACCAAATTCAAATTCAAATTCAAGTCATTCTTCCCTGGGAAGAGACAAGTGCCCTTTGACATACAGTATGGAATAGGCACCTACAATGACACACACACACACACACACACACAAGCAGTCACCTTTGACCTTCACTGCAGGCTAGCAGCCAAAAATGCCTCAGATTATCACGCACATATGAGCAGTAAGATGTGTCCAGCTTTTGCTTCTTTTCCAAGTTGGTGACACTGACTTTTTTCCTTGAAACTGTAAGTAGTTTGTTTAGTTTTATACACCTATATGTGCACAAACAAGGTGTGTCTGATTACAGTCAACACTAACCATTGTAGTGTTAGTTAGTGTTAACAGCCTTTCATCAGTGTATGTTTGGACTCTGACCATTTCTGAAACACAAATGACCTACAATCTGTTCTGGGCTGCACCTTAAATATGACCCCCCACTCCTGCAGTGTGTGTAGTACGTTTTTCCTTTCCATATATAAATTATAAATTCAACTTTCCTTCATTCTATTAAAATAAGTGATAAATGCAGTAGCCTTTGTGACACAGTTTCTTATGTATTGGTAAGTTAACCAAATAATCAACTACTCACAAAGTAAGCAATAGGTTTCTCTCGTCATGGTCATCATAATTAAATACAATACTATATAAATACAATGTCAAATACATAGACAAATACAGTATATATTGTTGTATAGATGTTACAGATTATAGATTATAGATTTTACAACCTAAAGGAGAAAATATAATATATAATATAAAAGAGGAACTCCACCAATTTGCTCCACAATATTTTGCTCCACTATTCTGGGAGTATTACTGCAGTGCTACTGCAGTATAGCTGTTTGTGGCTCCAGGGAGAGCTGTGTGAAGTCCTGATAAATCTGCGCAGTGCGTGGCACTTAAGTCACCATCAGTTGGCTCTGCAGACAACAAGTTTGAAAATGAAGCTAACCTGGGAGTGTAGAGGTAGAAAGAAGTAAGATTAAAAGATTTATATATATATATGTAAATATTCATCAACTGCCCTTTAATTATTTTTCCCATCTTGTGTTGGTGCAGGGAAGACAATGTGTGACAATGTTTAGTGAAACCAGTTGACTACTACTGGAAACACGGTTGATGAGAGTAATTCTTCCTGAAAGGGATTTTTTAATTATTACAGGTAAGAAAACTACTTTAATTTGTTTAATGACCTGATTCAGTACTTTCTTACTGAATGTTTTGGTTGTTTTCCTGTGTCAATCTAATCTTGTACTTACAGTTTTTTTGTTCATCGGAATGCTGTGTTTTCATTAGCTGTTGCCTCGTTGAATACCAGTGTCTAGTCTTGAGTTCACGTGAGTGGCAGCATTAGATTGTACTGTCTGTTTAAGGAAAAAGTGTAGACATGTTGATGTGCGTTTCTTATGATGCAGCTTAATACTAAAGGCAAAGGTTCAGCTAGTTCAGAGAAGTGATCATTGGTTCACAAACCTCTGTGGGTAATACGATGAAACAGTTCAATGAGCTATGGCCTGATTAGTGGCTTTGGAAACTATTGGTAAACTCATTACTCTGGATTGCCACCACACACATAGCACATAGTATTATTGACTGTGCTTAGTGACAATTCTGTCTATGAGAGAAATCTATTTTGTTGTCGTTCTGGTGAATCACTAGACCAGGAGAGGTTAGATCCATATATCAATGGAATAAAATATGGATGAAATGGCCACAGTTCAGCTGATCTGATTTGAATCTGCACTGTTTAAATTACTATATGAACTATTCCATGGCAGTAACTCCCAGCATTTGGCCATCTAAGCATGTTAAAACAAATGTTAGGAATGTGGTGACAGCTATTTGACACAGATCTGCTATTGTGATCCCAAAGAGAGGTTCCTCTGTCGTTGGATAATGGGAAGCTCTGATGGTTTTCACATCGATGAACTCATGCAGTGTTAGCTGAGGGCTTTGGAATGTGTGAAACCTGCAGAATGTTTGTTTCGCTGCATCTGTGAATGTCCTGGGATGTTTGAGCACCATTTTCTCTGTTGATGATGCCATTGTTTAGCCTATGAGTGTTGCTTATTTCAGACTTTGGTTACTTTATATTTGCATTTACCTTTTGTGCAGTTTTTTTGGAGGTCACATTAAAACAAATTGGGAGTTACTGTGCCAATTTATGAAAGGGATCCCTTAGGTCCTACATCTGCGAGATTTGTGTTGCAGAGTGAAAGAAGGGAAATTTGATCAATTATCCTGGGAAGAAATAATTTAAGGGGAATTTTATAAATTCATCCATATGTAGGTATGCCAGAGTGTAACTTATTTTCTGCTTTTATTGCAGGGCCTGTGTTTTCATCTAAGTTTCTCCAAAGCAGGCTTGACTGCAGTGGGAACCAGACTGTTTACAGTCTTCCTTGGAGCATCCCACGTCTTAAAAATAACAAACAAATCAGAAAGCAGCAAGTTTCTAGGTCATGGATGTAATCCAACATCGTCATTAAATGCAGTGGTTAGTTCAGTGCTTATCATTTCAAGGCTATGTATTTAACTTTGGTAAAATAAAGTATTTTAATAATTGAAACCTGTGAACCAGGTACCAGGTACCACGTTGTTTGCAGAACAAGCAGAGCTTTTCAATACAACTTATAATTTGTCTGCTGTTATTTCACAGAATGTAATAGTGACAGCGTGTAACATCTACAATGAGGGATTACTAAGAAAGTTAGGGATGAAAGTTGTCTTTTTAACTTGATTTCCACACAGCCCACAATTCTGTCTGAGCAACCTTTCATCACCGTTCTGTGTCTGTCCATCACAGAGAGTGTTTTCATACAACTGAGGTTTTAGAGTTTAAAATCCACCAGTGAAGCAAACTTGAACGGATTAAGGCAGGCTGTTCATTCTCACAGGGCTCTGTACAGCAGAAAGACAACTACTCTTGCTTGACTTGCAGTTCTGGGTAAACAGCTAAAGTTGAAGCCTTTTAAGGCCTCAGACTTCCCATTACCTGTAGCATCCTTGTTATCCTGATCAAAGTGAAACAGCTTTTTTTTAAATTGTTGTGCTTTTATTGATGAATGTATGGTGTCTTCTAACAATTTGTAACTTAAATTAGCAACATGAAGGGGTGAATGCTAGCCAGCACTGGATTGTTCCCTTATTGTCCATACCATTCAGCCAATAACTGACTATTGTTGAATCTAGTATTCCTTTTATATCAGAGCTGGTCTTTGTTCCATTAGCATAAGCAACTCAGTGCATTCTCCAATTATTTCTTTCATTGTTCTTTATGAAAAACCTATGCAATTGTCTGGATCAACAACATCTATAACAGAAGCTATTTAAATTTAAAAACAGTCCCCATCCATAGAAGCCATTATTCCAGTGTTTTAGCTGTAATCTCTGCTGTCTAGAAACTTGTTCCGTCCTCTCTGTCCTGCTGCCATTACAGACATGTCTGAACCCACTGATTCCATTAATGTACTCACCTGTACTGTCATGTTTTAAAATTTAGCATGGGTATGCCTAGGGCTTGTGGGAAATGAGTATCAGATAAACAACAATATGAGATTTAAATCAACTTACTGAGTGATTCGAAGTTTGACCTAATGTGTCACTGAGCCTTCTTTTTCCCCCAAAATATCTGACATTTAATATGTTTAGAAAGAAATTACAAAACACAGCTTTTTTTAACTCCAGAGGTCTTAGTTTGGGTCTTCTTTAAAATGTGAACAGGAAGCACTGCACTGGACGCAAGCTTCAAAATAATACAACAAATGATGAACATACTCTTTTTAGGATGAGTGTGTATGTACTAAAGAGAGAGAAAAGGAAAAAACAGAGTAAAAGGAGCACTTAACATTGTTTCACTCTGTTGGTCAGTTCCATCTGTTTTGTGTGACACTCTCTTCCTGCTCACAAAAGGTAATTTGCCTGATGACAGATGTTTTGACAGATGTTTCACAGCCATCACACAATGTCTCTTTCTTTCTGTCAAACTCAACACACTGTGCATGACATTCCACAAGTCCAGGTCATCAGCTGTTTGTATTTTGCCAATAATGCGGTTTTCTTTCTTGGTTGTTCATCAGTTTTTATCACTGTACAGTATCAGTCAGTGTCCCTACTGCAACACAGAATTCAAATCCTTGGTATTTTGGGAAGCTGTTTTTGGAAATGGTTTGTCCTGGCACACGGTGACATAGAGCACCTCCCCCAAGGTGACATCTGGAACAGAAGGTGAGCTGGATGAGTGGGGCCATAGATGACTGCATTTGTTCTTCTTACTGTTTATTCTGACATTAGCATTTTAGAGATGGAAATAGGGCACCGGTGATTTTAGAGGATTTGACGACCCACTGAGTTTGAACTCTGTGAACTGCTGTACCAGATTGTTGTGGATACTTTCAGTTACTGCAGTGCAGTTTTTTTGTTTGTTTTTTAGTGATGTGGTCTGATTTCAGGTCTAATTCAGGTCTAATGAAGCGAAGTGAGAGACTTAAATGGATGCAGTAATGGATATGGTTTGCAATGGAGGATTATGGGGACTTAGTAGTGTGATTTCTAAAGTTCATGATAAATAAATGGGTTTTAACCCAAGAATGTAGTGGCTGAACCTGACCCAAAACCTGCAAGTCCTGTATATTGTATTTCATCTCCTAAACCGACTAAAGGCTGAAACATTTAAATTTGTGCTGTAATTTTCCAAAGTAGCCTTCATGATTAATGGCAGTCTCCCAAACTTTAGCTCTCTTTCTTTCCACTCACCCCACCCGGTCGAGGCAGATTACCACCCACCCATCCTGAGCCTGGTTCTGCTGGAGTTGTCTTACTTTCTTAAAAAGGGAGTTTTTCCTCTCCACTGTTGCCTAGTGTTTGCTTAAGGGGGGTTTGATTGGTTTTCTGTATTATTTGTTTTGTAAGGTCTTAAACCTTACATTGTAAAGTTTCTTGAGATAACTTTTGTTGTGATTTGACTCTAAATAAATAAACTTAAATTCTAATTTTCTGTTCAAGCTTAACCCTAACGCTCAGATACCCAATAGGTTTAGTTCAGGTATCCACCATGTAGTCTGTGGAACTATAATTCATTGTTATTGAAGGTAGGACCTACTATGGTTGTGTCATCTACATACTTATTGATCTTAATAAAGCAGGAGTGGAAAGAATTGGCAAATGCATAGTAAAAAGGAACAGAACCCTGAGGGGCTCTGGTACTGAGGGTCAGAATGAAGGAAGCAGTGTCATTAACCTTGACCCTTTGTTGCGTATTCCACAGGAAGTTGCAGCTCCAATGACGGATCAGGGGTCAGTGTTCATGTCCAGTAGTTTGTGGGAAGGTTTAACTGAGTTTAGAGTGCTGAAAGCAAAGGTGTCATGTCCATGTAGACATGTCCAGCCTAGATGCTAAGTGACTCCATGTGTTGAATATCACCACAGCCAACAGATCTTTTGGTTATATATAGAAATAGGCAAGAGAGAATTTTTTCAAATAGACAATGATGATATGTGATTACAAATGTTTAGGAAATTGGTCTGAAGTAATTTAGGCAGGTAGATCTAGGAGGAAGATGATGAAGGATGATTTTTTTCAGAAATGGAGCTGAAGTCTAAGGAGAAGTTGAATGTTTTGGAGAACACTCAACAGCACAATGGAGAAAAGCTGAGTTGCTCTTATCCATGATCCTATTTATTAGTTACACCAAATTTCAACAAATGCAACAGCGCTCATTCATTGGGTTCATTCATTAGGCTCTACCTCCATTAAGGTTTGTTGTTGAATTGAAAAAAAAAAGAAGAACTAGAAACACCTCACACAGATTCTGACTCAGATTCAGTTTACCCTGCCTAAAATAATGTCATGCAAATGTAGCTCACCATGTGTGACCATGTGTTTGCTTTTTGTTCTATCCATTTGTACATATTTTATGATGTGTTGATAGGATGATATGCTACATAAAAAGAGGGCTGAAAAAATAGTCATAGTTCTGCTGATGCAGCTGACTCAAGATCAAAACAACCACTTTTTAATGGGCATAACAGGAAGATATGTGTGTGTTGGTGTGTGCAAGTATGACATGTATATTCCCATGTGCGCCTGCCAGTGTCGCAGCCAAGCTGCTAATGATCTACTAGTCATAGGGTCTTCCAGTCAAACCCAGGAGGTCCATGAGGCAGCCTACAGAGCAGACAGTAAAAACACACCACTAAAAAAAAACAACACAGCTGAGTAAAGTTAACTGTTGAGAAAGTAGCTTTGCTTTGCTCATTTTCTTTTCTCTAGTGTGATTTAAAACAGTTAGAATTATACGTTATACCTTTCTAATAGGTCTGTTGGACCTAACTAGGGTCATGTATAGGTAAAACACAAGGAAGAATTGTAACTGTACCATAATGTTGGGGGATTGGCAGGTACCCTGTGTTTTATGAATTTTTTTCTGGAGGGGAGTAGATCAGCTTTACTGCTCTGTTCACAGTTATGATTGTTCCACCTTCTACTACACACTAGCCTGTGTTGCAGATGGTTGGAATGCTTTCAATGGTGTCTCTGTTGAAAATGTTGAAGATTGATCGATGTGTGACATGTGAGGTCCAGGACCGGTCTTCTGACATCCCAGGAATTTTTGTGCTGTTGACCATCCCTAAAATGACTGAACGTAGTAGGCATGGAGTGAAATTACTCTAATTATTCAGCACTAATTATAGTTTTTTCTGGGAGCCTTTATTGCAGTTTTCACAAGCATTAACTTTAATCTTTCTAAGTCTTCAGGACAGCATTTATTTATCTAATCTCTCAGTACCTCTACAGCATATCATGTGGCCAATTCCAGAGAGCACCTCTATCAGTAAACACTTTGACAAGTCTATCACAAAGATGCATATGTTTGAGTAAGTGACCTTTATAGGAAAGAAGAACACGAAGGCTGTACATTCACTAATAATACACCATGAGGCTTTTCTTCATTGCAAGTCCAATTACCATTGACTCATTTCACTTGTGATGGATGGACTTGTCTGTTACATCCATAGTTGTAGCCAATTACAATATGGCATCAAATGGTTTTACATTAAGGCTTTGTACCATTGTTTTCCACACAGCAGAGACTATTGTCTTTGTCACTGCGGTGACTGCATGATGAAAACAGCAAGCGCCACTGAACTGTGGCAAAGGAGAGAAGACATTTTGAGCAAAAGCAAGATGGAAGCAATAAAGGAAAACAAGAATGGCTGGAAATGTAGAGGGTTTCAAATAGAAGATGAATAAGAGAAAAAAAAATGTGCGGAAGAGAAGTCAGGAAATACAACCTAAATGTAGAGAAATGACAGTGTGAGAGGCAGTAAAAGAAAATATTTTTCTCTTGGATGCGTTTTCCCCTGCATTAAGTGGCTGTCCAGTTGTACACACCCTGTACATCTTCTCTTGCTAACTACCTGACAAAACAGAGAAGTACACAGACTCCAGGCAACGTGTATGCACCTAGATATCACAAAGCCAACCTGGTGTACAAGGTCCTGAAAGCAATACTTTCTTCTGAGCAATAATGCCAGGCCTGTCAAGTAGCACTGCCAAAGAGAGTCTTGGAGAATAACATTCAGGGTAGAAGACACAAGAAACAAGTGGTTGAAGCAGTGTGTGTGAAATGCATGGACATGTAGGCAGACACAGAAAGCCATAAAATAAACCACAGTCTAGTGATGACACAAAAAAATGGACTGTGCTTTTACATGGAGAAAACAAAGAAACACAAAAGCCACAAAATGAAAAACTTTCCACCAACATATTGCCAAGAAAAGACAAGAACTGCCACACAAAGAATTACACAAAGATGCTCATTAGCTGTTGGCGAATAGCATGTATTGTTGTTGGCTTGCATTTTTCTACAACCAAGTCTGGTTTCACAGACTGGAAACAAAAAGTAGAATACATAGAAAATTTGGATTTGGTTTTGTAATACTTTAAATTTTATTTTATTTTATTCAGTGTTTCTCAATTGAGTTTTTGTACATGCAGTTCAGTTTTATTGGTGCTATATAAATAAACTTGAATTGAATTGAATTGAATTGAATTGAATACATTTTCCTTCCACAGTAGCAAATAGTCCAGGTCCTGAAACTCCAAAGCAGCCCCAGACCATAATGTTCACTCCACCATACATCCCAATGGTTACTGATTACTTTTTTTACATGGGGCCAGGCAGGTTTGGACAGCTTTTTTCCCTTAATACATAAAATCATCATTTTAAAACTGCATTTTGTATTAATGAGGTTATCTTTGTGCCATATTCACATTCGTTTGATCAAAATAATTTATTAATTTACTGTCAAGGTCTGTTTGGTTTATAGTTTGTATATGTGTATATGTGATGTGCATCTCTGCTTTTAGTAGAACATGTGTAAGCACTTTAGCACATAAAAAGTTTACCATTGTCATCAACCTCCCTTATTGTATCAGAATTATAACATCTCATCCACCAGCTTTTCATGCCATTCATGTTGTTCTATCAGTTGTTTTCCCAGAAGTAAAAGTCTACTTCATGGTAACAACAAGTTTTATCCTCTGGGAATGATGAATATCTGTACCAGATCTGACACTTGGTCTTAACGTGCACTCAGAGCTGAATAGCCTGTTAACACCTGTTAGCAAAAGCAAATCCCAGCTGAATGAACTGAATAATGTCTTTCACATTAAGCACTTTGCTGAGGTGCAATAGAGAATGCAGGCTGCTTCTCTTTGTCCTCCTTTTGACCTTCATTGCCTCAACATGCTATCGTCTTTCACAATGTTGTTTTCTCTCTTAAGTGAAATAATAACACACTTTGATACAGAAACACAAGTTATAAATTGCTTGTCATCCATTGTTCTCAGAGAACACCCTATATTAGATCACAAGAGGCTGAAAACCGCAGCTTTTTTCTGATGTTGTCTGGTGTGGTTGACAGCAGAGGAATGTTGATGTCATCAAACTGTAAAGACAAAGAGATGTTGAGCATCACGGAGACAGATTTATGCGTCATTAGTATCTGTACTGAATATTCCTTACAGTTATCTGTGGAAGTATCTTGAGTTATTGATTCATTTAGTGTGAGAGGGGGGTTGTGAAGAAATATGGTGTGCATCTTTAAATAAAGTCTCAGATTTCTCTGGGAAAGTGTGAGCGAGAAAATATGTGTGTGTTGAATGTGTGTGGGTCTTCGTCATGTGCTGCTTTCAAGTTACGCAGTGCGTGATCTTGCCAAAGGCTCTAAATCATAGTCAGCTAGTGGCCATCAAATATGCCCACAATGCCTGCCTGACACACACACACACACACACACACACACACACGCAGCTTCACACGGAGTCTGCATGTGTTTGTATTAGGGAATCAGTAAG